>OMKR01038593.1:5318-18121 GCA_900302355.1 Cyttopsis rosea | reverse complement strand
TGTGTTTATGTGATTGGTGGTTTTAACTTTATCATCGCACCACAGCGGTGAGGTTGCTGGAGGTGAGCAGGTCGCCGGCGTGGAAGGAGAAGAGGACGGTGATCATGCTGGACAGGATGAGGTAGTAGAAGGGGATGTCCACCGCCGCTTGGCCGCACCAGTAGGCCGACGGCACCATGCCCGAGATACGCAGCGTGGAGCGACATTTGATCTGCAGCCGGAGGAGACGGGGGGAAAAAAAAACTTTTGGTCTGTATCATCTTCTAACTGCTGTTATTAACGGGAATTGGCCTTGGCAAGCTTAGATTAAATCAGCGACATGACATAGGACTATAGGGATCGAGTTGGAGTGTGTATTGGATAGTACAGTGGTGGGAAATGATATTGCTGCACAGGAAGTGATGCAGTTCAAGAATTACTATTTTATTAAATATTAGGACGTAATAGTTAAAAATGTATAAATAAAAAACAATGTTACAATACAATAATGTTTACAATACAATGTGTATATAAAAATATAAATTCGAAAAACTTCTAAAACTTTTCCAGGACATTTTGGGCAATTTTGTCATATTCCATGACTTGAACTACATTACAAAATTGAAAATGGGTTTTCTTGTTATTACTTATAGGGTTTGTTACATAGGCTCATCTTATAGGAGGCTTACCTCATAAAATTATGGAGCAAACATCTTGATAACAACAGCATGATACTACTACTACTATAGCACTTTGTAAGGAAACCACGGAGGTTGGCAGACACACAAGACATCCAGTCACCAAAACTGTCCATCTCCTAAGAGCCGTTATCTCACCTCCCTATCTCGCGAGTGGTCCATGGCAAAGTATGCCGGCATCCCGGCAGCCAGCATCCCCAGGATGACGGCCTCGATGTACACCAGGGCATAGGAGATGCCGTCCGGGATTTGCTGAAGGTTAAGTTAAATGTCCGTTGTAAACAACATTGAAATAAATAAAGTGAAAACCACAACAACACGTGGCTCATAATTTCAATTCCCTTAACTCACATAGTCGAAAGGTTTGGTCCAGGTTCGGATGTGCCCGCTACCGTTGAGTCCTCGTAGAAGAGCGTTACTCAGAACATTGACGGTCATCGGCAAGGAGTGGACAGTGGTGCTGTTGAAAGCAAGGCTGTATCTGAAACCCTGTGAATGGACAGCACAGTAGAAGGGATTGAGAGCAATACTGATGACATGTCAAAATGTCCGGCTACTGGTTGATGACTAAGCCCCAGTGTAAGCATCTTTCTATTTAAAGACTAGACCGTCAAGTACAGTCACTCCGTTTAGGGTCGAGAGAGCGAGAGACACAATCTCTGGTCTCATCACCAAAACACTAGTGCCCGGACCTTGCTGGATCCTGTTACGTTGATGGCGGCGCTGTGCGGGGCTGCGGCCATGTAGTCACCCTGCTTCATCATTTCCACCTTGATGTCCTGAGACTCCAGGTTGTGGATGAAGTCGGAAATGTCAGAACCTGTTGAGGAAAAAAAAAAAAAAAGAAAAAAGAAAAAGAAGAGAAAAACTAATGAAAATGCACCGAAGACAAAAAGTAAAATTAACAATTGTGCCAGCAGCCAGCATGTTACAGAATTGCTTATTTTTGTCTTTTCACAATAAAATATATAATTGAATATATTAAAAGAAAGTTTGCGAGGCCCTGTGTGAGACTGACCAGAGGAGTTCTGAACCAGCAGGCTGGTGACGTACTTCCTGGGGGACTGGTTGTGTCTGAGGAGGTAGATGGGCAGGAACTGGCGGTCAGGCGAGTGGATCTGGATGTTGCCTGTGGCCACGGACAGCACCAGCACTGCAGCCACAAACACCACGAACAAGGCTAGACTGAGAGAGAGAGAGAAAAAGAATGATAGAGGACAGAAAGATGGCGAGAGACAGAACGTTTTGTATTGTCTGTGCTGACATCACAAAACCTACTACCTACCTACTGAAAGACAAAGGCCACAGCAAACGCTGGTTCACACACGCACAATAATTCCTCCATCAATCGTGATCACATTGTGACCAACTTTCAATCCACCCTCTTATTAAATGAATAACTATTATATGAAAATGTTTAGGATTATATTAGAAAATGTTCTTATTGAAGGTTTTCCTGACGGCGACTGTGAAGTGAAGTTTTTACAGTGATTTGCATTTTTTGTCCACAAGGTTTTGGATAAATGTTATATTTGTGTTGCCATGTTATGGCCAATGTTAGATTTGTGTAGGCAGATCTTTTTTTTTTTTTTACACTCACGTGTAGGCGAAGGCCTTCCTCTCTCTGCGCATGTTGAGCATGTGCAGCCAGGCCACGGTGCTGAACTGCTGCCTCCACAGGGCGTGGCCCGACACGGTGTCCGAGCGGGTGTCTGAGAAGGTCAGCAGCTGCTGATCGATGTCATCCAGTGAGGCGGCGTCGCACTCGTCCACCGTCTGCTCCTGGTTGAACACACTGTAGTCTAGACACACACACACACACACACTTAAAATAATCAAAGTAGTGAGGTTTGTTTCAGAACGGCTGCGTTTGTTCCACGCTCACCTGCTTGGTCCACTTCAGCCTCGGCCTCCAGGCGGAGGAAAACATCCTCCAGTGTTGTCATGGAGACGCCGTAGTTGATGATTCCCAGGTCGGGTCGACAGTCGAGCTCAGAGAACAGGCCTGAGGGAGACAAATGGGACCCACCGAGATCAGTTCGACTGCATACAAAGACTTCTTTGCATTTACCAGTTTGCCGTGTGCAAAGTGTGTTTTTTTATAGAGGTGGGTGAATACTAATGTGTTCCACTGCTGAATGTCTTTGATAAACCAGAGGGAATCTCAACCGAAGCAAGAAGAAAACAATAATGTTATTCTGTCCTGATCTTTATTTGAGTTGCTCCTGACCTGGAAAGGTGTCCATGCTTTCAAAAGGCAGCGTGAAGGTCAGCTCAGCCTCCTGTTGCCGTGACAACTTTGCTTTGGGGACGTGCTGCTTGACCAACGCAGTGATGCTTCCCGTCTCGCCACCCTCGCTGACTGACATTCTAATAGAAGAAAAAAGGAGATGAAAGTTACTTTCTGATGCAGAATCTTAAAACATCAATAATACTAACTGTATTCATATTGGTAATCTCGTAAAAAAATGGCAAGTCAATGAAAAAAATAAAGGAAAAAAAAGGTAGTTTGATCACTTCCTATGATAACATGCATTCTGCATATCACAGAAACAACTGAAAATATTTTTGTACGCATCTTTTTTCACACAAAAAAGAAAACACTTTTGTCTGGGTTACAATAATAAGGAAATAAATATTCTATAATATATACACATCTAGGAAATAAATATTCAATTCAACATACAGTAAGCACAACTATTTCAACCACATTTTTGTGCAAGTTTTGTGTCAAGTTCTAAAATATCTCCAAACTGGTTGATTTATTACAGACTAAGCGATCACATATCACGATTACTCAAACTTGAAGAGGTATTTCGCACTCGCCTGAGGTGGTATCCCACACCGCACTTCGTCTTCAGGTAGAGGGAGGAGCCGACACACCTCAGTTGGCCTTGGGAAATCACCGCTTTGCGATCTGGAGGCAAATTAAACAATGATCTGCACTTGAATGCGTAAAGGAAACCATTTTAGAGATCAGAGAGGTGTCATTTTCTAATGATGTATTCTAGCTTAGCTTGTTAACTAGCTCAAAACAATTTGAAAGAATGCCAAACATATCTGCCTCAATCACTGTCAGACACTGAAGAAAAGGATATTTGCGTGTGTGTGGGTGATAAAGCCGTTACCTGCAAGTATGTCGGCCTCGTCCATGTAGTGTGTGCTGAGGACGATGACCCTGCCCGCTCTGCGGCTCTTCAGCAGAGACCACACCTGGTGTCTGGAGCAAGGGTCCATCCCCGCTGTGGGCTCGTCCAGGAGCAGGATCTGGCACACACAGACACACACTGAACAGCTTATTTACGCAACGTTAATCACATCTGAAGTCGCCGTTCGGTGGCAGCCAAGACCTTCGTGCTACAAAGTACTTTGGGTCATCATTTCATCATTTTTCCATGTCCATCCGAGGAATTTTAAGTGGCTAGATTTGTGTGAATTAAGGAATGAATGAATGTCATCTTGCAGTGAGGCCTTGTTCCAAATATAAAGTTGTGCAAACAAGAACATTTCAAAGTACAAGTGGGAGAAGTGTGCGAATGGAAAAACTGTCTGTCTGCAAAACAAACACCATTCTGCACAGTGTCTTATATACTTACTTACTTAATAATGCCCAGAAATGGTTGGCACAATTGGTGGCAATCCAATTACAACAATGTCTCCAACTTGAACGCACCTTGGGGTCTCCTAGAATGGCAATGCCCACGGAGAGCTTCCTCTTTTGTCCTCCACTCAGGTTCTTTGCTTGGGCGTCCATGATCTTCTCCATATCCAGATCCTTCAGTACCTTTCGAACCTGTTTGATTTTGAAATAAAAGGGTCAGGATTTGATGAAATCAGATATTGATGAGATTGCTCACGATACGTTTCCATATTGATATATTGGTATTTTATACAGAGAATTGTAACCAACTTTTCACTATACCATCTGATGTCCATTGCAAAACTTTAATTGCATTTAATTTAAGATGAAGATGGTTGCATAATTTCCAAGCATAGTATCGATACTACAATTTTCAAAATCGACTCAAAAGATTTTCTCCCAAGTTCGATTTATAAACTCTGCAATAAGCACTGAGTGTTCACAGTTGCTGTTTGTACTGACAAGATGAAGCGAGCGTACCTCGCCATCGATGTTGGCGGGCAGTATGCCTTTGATGGCGGCAAATATCCTCAGGTGCTCCTCCACGGTGAGCACGTCGAAGATGATGTTGAACTGGGGACAGACGCCCACCAGCTGCTTCATCGCCGCCCCGTCGGCGATCTCTGCCACGGGGGAACCGTAGATGGTGGCCGAGCCGTCGGTGGGCAGACAGATGCCGCACAGGATGTTCATGAGGGTGGACTTGCCGGCGCCGCTGTGGCCCAGCAGGGCGGTGATCTGGCCTTCGTAGATGTCGAAGGTCAAGCCTGAGGAAGGGATGGTTTAAAAGTAATTAAAACACCAGGGGCAACTGCAGCGACATCCGCAGGCAAAAGGTAATTCTATAGATTTTAAGACCTTTTAAGAGTTATGAGCCACATTTTAGAAAAATTGTGTACCTTTAAATTCCCAAAGTTTCACTAAATTGTAGTTCATTTATGTATTTGGGCCTAAAATGCATGCAAACTTTGTACACGTTTTATCCATTAACAGATATCCACAATGTCCATTTTCTGAATACAATGTATACAATTTCTTTTTTTATTTATTTGATACTTCTAAAAGTCGAACTTCAGACTTTCAAGCGCAATTCAAGACCTTTGCATTTGCTATAGATAGAATACATTTTAATGACCTGCAGATAGTTTGAACTCTCACTACAGTAACTAGGGGGTAAGTCTCTCTATTCTGGACTCGTCTCCTCTGGGATCCATATAGACCTGCACATATAGTTGTGGTCAAAAGTTTACATACACTTGTAAAGAACATGTATGTCACGGCAGTCTAGAGTTTCCAATAATTTCTACAACTCTTATTTTTCTGTGATAGAGTGATTGGAGCACATACTTCTTTGTCACAAAAAAAATTATGAAGTTTGGTTCTTTTATGAATTTATTATGGAACTTCTGAAAATGTGACCAATGTGACCGAAATAACTTTTGACCACAACTGTAACTGGCATCGTAAACATTAAGAAACTTGATGCGCCCTAAGGACACTGACACAAGCGGCGAGAATTGATTTGTTGCTGTCCTGCGTTATCTGCTATTTGAGAAACACTTGACCCAGACTGAAACTCCATTCGGGTCAAAGCCCCGGGGCCTCACCTCTTAGCGCTTCCACAACGTTGTCCCTCTCCTTGTAGACCTTGTGGATGTTGCTGATGCTGTGAGTAGAGTAGCACACCAGAGGGGAAATTAGCTGCGATTTAGAAAACATTAATATCTGCAGAGAGCATTAACAGAAGAATCGGTATCCAAATGTGCATTCACATCAGAGGTGCTTCATTTCAGTGTGAATTCAAGACTTTTACCGTATGGCCTCTTTGCCTCGGAACTCCGGTGAGACGGGCTCGACAGACTCGTCCCCCGTGGGCGTGCCGTTCACCTCCGTCTCGTACACAGAGCTCACTTCCACGTAGCGCTCCCTGCGCTTGGACCAATAGGACGGCTTCAGGAAGTACAAGAGAGATCGCCTCATGCCAAACTCACCTAAATGTGGCACAGAAGAGAATATGTGATAAAGATCTGTCGTTTTCAAAAATAAGCTTATATATTCAGTATGTGTGTGCATACCCGGCAGAACCTGGTCCAGGTAGAGCGCCAGGAGCAGGTAGAGAACACAGTCGATGACCAGCATGAACAGCGGGACGTAGAGAGGATGAGGACCGCTGGCCAAGGTGGAAAACAATGCTCCATCACCCCGGGCCTCCAAGTAGACCACCTTACACACAAACACACACACATTCTTGCATGACACTGACTGTACTGTTAGACATTGACTAAAAAACTTTGATGCATAGTCATAAGAAAGGCTATTGCCAACTTGGTAATATTATACATTACATATAATTATATGTTTGCAACCTTAGAAGCAAAAAACGTAACACCTCTAAAAATCGTCTTGCAAAATCTTAAACAAATTTCCAAGCCTTATTTTAAGCTTAATTGATTTAATTTCATTCAGAGACTTTCTTTCCATCAGCAACTTGGTCTGTTGAGCAGCGTACATTACTTTCAAAAACACATTGTATTGCACAACACAACATTAAGAGGTTAAAAGTCTATTGAGGATAGATTCAATACTTTTTATTGATTCCGTAGATGCCCTGGAAGCGCCGTGTGTGTGTTTGTTGTGTGTCTACCTGTGCGATGCCGATGGAGAAGGCGCTGGGGGAGAGCAGGCAGAGCAGCCAGACCAGTGGCTGTGGGAAGTCCTTCATCAACACGGTGAACAGTGACAGGCAGCCGAACACCACAGTCAGCATGGAGCCCACCGTGCTGGCGAACTTGGGCTTCTTGAACAGAGGAGTGAGCATGAAGGAGAAGAAGATCTGTGGCAGGCAGCCAAAAAAAAAAAAAAAGAAAGAGAGAGAGGGAGGAGAGAGAGAGGAGAGAGAGGAGAGAGAGAGAGAAGGTTGTGTGACCCCACCAGCGTAGAAAGGCTGAGAGATAATAAGAACTTGGAAAACTGGGACATATGCTTAAATGTAAATGGCTTAGACATGTATCAAAATTTTGATTTACCAGTTAACAGGATCAAAAAGAAAAGTAATTCATTTAAGCAAATGTGGAACAAACAAATGTAGACAGAAAACATTAGGTCAGCATCCCAAACAATCACAAGAACAGTTTTGAAAACAGTGCAGAGAGCAAACGCAGCAGAAGTCCCTCAAGGCTTTCTGGGTCCAACCTCTTTCAAAACAAAGCGTAGGAGATGCAGGGCATTAGGTTGTTCGCGCACTGCGCTACTCACAGAGGAGATGCCGTAGAGGAAGATGAGGAAGAAGATGACAAAGAAGTCACTGTTGGGGAAGAGCGCCGTGTAGGTGGCGATGACTGACATCAGAATGGACATGGTGGTCACCAGAGCAGCGTAGAGCAGTCCCCATGACAACCTGGCGGGGGACAAACATCGCCGCACACACAACAAAATCATTTTCCAGGACAATTTTCATGTATTCATGTGGGTCTTTTTTACTTATTTTTGCTGCTTAGACCTCTTCTCGGAAGGGAAACTGGGTGTGTACAGGCATCTCCCCAACTCTCTTATGTCAGTTTTCAAATTTCCAGGTCTTCCAGGACGCGTGGAAACCGTGAAAATGAACATTGTTGCACAAACGTAATATTGTTGGACACACAGGGCAGGACAAATCTTGTTTTCCAGGACATTTTGGGCAATTGTCATATTCCATGACTTTTCCCTTGACTAGAAAACTACATTACAAAATTCCAGGTTTTCCAGGACTTGCAAACACTGTCTTCCTCACCAGAAGGCGGTGTCGTACAGGCCCATCATGGTCATGGTTTCTTTGAGGCGGTGCTCCTTCTCCGCGGCCACGTTGACGATGAGGAAGGTAACGAAGGGTGTGAAGGCCAGCACCAGGTAGATGGAGATGAGGGCGTGGGGGAACTTCTGCACCTCCACAGAGCCCGGCTGGCCCATCATCACCGCCCGCAGTTTCATCTCACTCCACACTGAGCGCTTGGTCTGCATCTGTCGACACGGGAGGCGTACGTTTTGGACTGAGGACAACGAATTTCTCCATAAAAGTCAGACAGCTTAACTTCTCTGAAAGTGCAGTTGCAGTCTGAACAGGATGCCAAAAAGCATTTCCATTCGATTCGATTCCATTTAAAAAGTTAGCTTTAATGCAAATGAAATGTTCATCCAGGTAAAAAAAATATTCTTATAATGCATCAAGCACCTTAATGTGTGTGTGTCCGCCAGTGCCTCAATGACTTGCTTGTCTAGTATATGCCTACAGTTCATTGTGCCTACTGCATGGGAATCATTATTAAACTGTATGCAGTGTCATAGCACACTGAAATATATTCTATGGCACAGTGGGAGGCAACTAGTATGCAATTATGTGTTTATCGTAATAATACTGACAACTTTAAGTTTTGTATATCCGTGGTAAAAATCGCATCGTGTCTAAACGCTATGGTGTTCCATGCGTTTCTGTACCTACCTTCCCAGATACATATCGGGTGCGATGCATTCCAAAATCCAAACAGCATTGTATAAATTCTGGTGTAAATCACTGAAAGCCAAGGCGTATGCACACAGACCAGTCCCCTCTTTAGGTCAAGAGGAGAGCTTTCCGCTGGAAGCCCTTCTCACCTGGATGATGGCCGCGTCGATGAGAGACTGGACGCGGATGAAGCCCGAGTACCAGTAATTGGCTGCTCTGCAGTTCACTGAGCTGGCAAAACAGTTGGCTGGAGGAGGACAAACACAATGACAACCACCATTACGGTCTGTTTCGCTTCCCACTGCCCGGCTCAGGCTGCGTTTTAAGACTTCAGAGCTACTTAGAGGTTATATTCATGTCTTTGTGAACTCCTCTCAGCATCACAAATACAATAAAAATGGTAACATTTTTATCAACCAATACATTGTAGCTAGATAGCAAGTAATTTCTTGAGAAATGAAATCCAATATTTACCAACAGCTTCAGTGTAGTCAGATGGTAGTGGGAGCTGGTTATAAGGGAAGCGTAGTCTGTAGGAAGTGGCGGCGCTGTCCAAGAATACAACACCGACATAGATCGAGGGCTCGTACAGGCTTGCGTTCTCAAGGTCCTCTTCACTAGAAAACATCTCGAAACGATCTTGCATGTCTGGAAGAGAAAAATGACACAGAGCTCTATGAAAATGGCAGACAATGATCTCTGTTAAATGCTGGAGATGGGATGTAGAAGGTTGTATTCAGAGTAGGACTGGGTATCAAAATTTTTGACTTGAATGTCAATTACATCTATCTTGATTAATTTCTTAATAAATCCCCATCTAATCCCTAATCTAAATCCCTTTTGCATTTAATACCAAATGTCGACATCCAAGCAAGGTCATCTCTTCAGCATCAGTGAGCAAAAATAAGTCGTTTGTACAGTAAGAGTAAATGCGTCATGTCGTTTTTCATTTGTTACAGGTGACTTTTTGGAGAGACCGCTTCTAAATTTATATAACAAAAATTGGAATCACCATCAATCAAGTATTGTTTAGCCACTAGTATCAAGGTCAAGGTGTCAATATCAGCACCAGTGTCGAAAATCGACACATGGCTTTGATTAAGAGGGATGAACGTCTGGGCCCACGGGGGTCAGGCATCACTCACGCAGCTCCTGTGCCACTTCCTCCATGATGTGATTTGTGACGTTGTTGATGGGGGTGTATCCGAGGCCCTTGATGAAGTTGTGGTCTTCCCGATCCAGCTCCATGGTGCTGATTCCGCCGTAGTAGACATGAGGATTCAGGGTGCTGATGAGGATCAGGAGGCCCAGCAGGAGCAGAGGCAGGATCAACTCCTGGAAAGAGAGGCCAAAAGCATGACAAAAAGGACATATAGGGAGAAAATTCAGCTTCAATTTTGCTGAAAGGTGACCTCTGGCAAAAACAAATTCTGCTCTGATGCATCTATGAGGTTAATTCATGCTCCTGCACAAACACACTTAACTAGATCCAAACTAAAGTACATGTGGTCAACTATGAAGCACGTAACCTGTAAACCCAACCCATTCCCATACAAGTTCCAACTTTTCCAACACTGCCCGTCACCCCTCCTCATCAAGTCGCATGATTAACTATCGCTTCTCTTTGACCAAGCATGACCTGGGCAACAGAGAGGGGATTTAAACCCCACAACCGGTAGATATTGGTGCGTCAACATCTGAACCACATATGGTTCACACAGCTGGAGATCAAGAGAGGTTTGGGGTGCCTGCGGCAGCCACAATTCAAGCTCAATTGAGTCTGCGGATCAGGGTTTAAGCACAATGTGCGCAAAACCCCCTATCTAAGGCACCGACACGGGAGAGAAAAAGATCCGCGCCTCTAGAGATTTGGGTCAGCGGGGAAATACTCAATAGACCCCTAAAAACCCATTTGGTAAACAGCTTTGTTTGCCCTTCAACACGAATCGATGGCTTAACTGTGAAAGCAAGGCTCAGAGTTGAGCTCATGCAAAACATTGTGGAGCACGATTAGGTTGATTTCCATTTAATAACCTCTGAACCGGCTCTAGTAAGCCAAGATGCAGATGACAGCCAATGACAAACAGTGGCACCTCCGTCTGAGAGGAAAACAGGTGCTGTTGTGGCTTCCTCACCAGGAGTTTGTTTGTTTTTTTTTTAGTCCACAAGGCTCAAACGCTTACCCCGGGGAGAAGGAAAAAAAAAAAGATGAAACAGAGACACATTAAAAATGCATCACCGCAACTTAAATTCAAATGAAAGATGCATGGTCTTACGAAGAGGAAAAAGCAGACAGGGAGAGAGAGAGAGAGAGAGAGAGCAACAAGAAGTGTAAGAACTATCACTTATTCTATGACAAAGGCGGAAAAGCTAGAAAGTTCTCTGGACTACGTTTGGGGTTTGTTTTGTTAATTTTCCCCACAGCAGTGGCCACAGGTTTCCAGACTAGTGATACAACCGAGCCAGAAGCCCATAGTTGAAAGCGTTGTTGATCAGAAACGCCGGGGGAAAGAAGGGTGCTCTTCAAGAATCAAACAGTTGTGATCAATACAGCGTGAGGTAGTGGGCAGATCACCGATTTAAAATATAATAATAATAATAAACGTGTGAAATTATTTTAAAGTTGAAATTTATCAGCATTTATGGATGGTTGGCTGGACTGAATACTGGTTCACTGAGCTTATGAGAAATAAAAACAACATTGAACCTTGAATCTCGCATCGTATGCGTTTAATAAACAAAACCTTCTGACTAAGGTTTGATTTGTTTTGTTGATGAACGTACTCGGATTACTTCGTCAGATAAGCGCTTGTTGTTTAGGTTTCACATTTGCGGACATTGGTCACCAGAGCAGGTTTGTTGGCGGAGGTTGGCGGGGCACTAGGACCCCGAGACTACCCGAGCTTCAAAAAAAAAATAAAAAATAAAAAAAAGTGCCTGACTGAAAATAGCGCAAATACAAACTGAAATATAACGGGGAGTTCGGAACAACTTCCTCGAGTATGACGCACAGTCTATTCTATTCTAAGACTATTATTCTAAAGCCTATTCCCGGCCGCGAAGTTGGCGGCATTCGGCGGAACGGACTCGGCAGAAGCGGAATACAATACTCACGAGTACGTATTAACCGGCGTTATGTTACAACCCCGTGAAAATAAGAATCGCCGTGTTTTTGTTTATATCTCCACGGGGAGCGGGGTCCTCCTGCACGGAGCGCCTGCCCGTGTCGTTTCTACGGGGCTGTCGCGTTTTTCGCGGGCCACCCACCGTAGCTTCTCCTACACGCTTGGGTGACGGGAGGTGTATTCACCCGGTTGCAATCTGCAAACTCACCACTAGATGCCGCTAGAACCCTACGCGCCGCACCTCTAATTTGTTGTGGGGACAAATGCATTTAATCCACGTTAATCCAGTGATCCACGTCATGTTGACACACACCGGGCTGGGTAGTGAAATATTTCCCACTAAATACCGTTTTTTTTTTTTTTGAACGGACCCCTATGGGAATCTACGCTCCCGTTTAGGCGTAAACAGTGAGTTGAAGACGAAGCACCTGGAGACTTTGCTGCTTGGTCCTCCATTTGATGAGTAGATTCTTGTAGAGGAGGCTCCTTGTCTGGTGCCAGACCCCGGCGTTCCGTGTGTGTGCGGGCTGCATGCCGCCAGCATGCCGTGTGCGGGCGACGTACGGATGAGTGGTCGTCTCCCCGGTGTTGGGCTCCGCTGCAACCCAGAAGAGAGACGCTGCTGAGCGGGGTTGCGCCGCCGCGCCCTCCGTCTTCGCTCCGATTCCTACTGATCCGTGGTTCGTTCGTGAGGCGTCGACACACGAATGAATGTTCGTGAAATAACAACGCCGCTTTGTCAAACTCACCGCCCCGATGGGTGCGGGAAAGGCGGACCCCGCCGCCAACGGGAACGGCACGACGAGGGACGCACACGCACACACACACACACACACACACACACACACACACACACACACACACACACACACACACACACACAC
>OMKR01038567.1:2500-13188 GCA_900302355.1 Cyttopsis rosea | reverse complement strand
GGTTTGGATTTTTTTTCTCCCTTAATAATAAAAACCTTCATTTAAAAACTGCATTTTGTGTTTACTTGTGTTGTCTTTGACTAATATTTAAATTTGTTTGATGATCTGAAACATTTAAGTGTGACAAACATGCAAAAAAATAAGAAATCAGGAAGGGGGCAAACACTTTTTCACACCACTGTATATGTATACATAAATCCTGATTTAACGCGACAACACAGTATTAATAAGTACAGATAGTAGAAAAATGTACAGTACAAAGTACTTATACTTTACTTTCCACCTCTGTATTTTGGTACAATACAGAGCAACAACCACATAAATCGATCTAATCTCAAATCTCAGGTCAAGGCCATAAATGCAACACAATTGTAATGCGATGCTTCATTTAGTCTGGCTAATGTTAACCTTTCCGCTTCCTCATTATTATCCCAATGCCAGGGCTGCAGCAGTACTGTCTGCCTGTTTGCATTTCATCACACACACCTAGATAAAAACACAGACATGCAAAAAGGAAGTAAGTAACTTTTTTCTTTAGTGTGTGCATCTGGTCTACTAGTAGTATACCATCTGACGTACATTTCAAAAATATTTCAAGGAACTAATTGAGTCCAACACAGAAATTAAATATCTAAATTAATTGAAGTGAAGTGTTGAAGTGATTATGGTGGCATTTCAGTTAAGTGGAAAATGCTTGCATTACTTTCAAAGTATCGATTCAGACATTGAAACGGAGTATCCTTTTTATTTTTTACCCAGCCTTAGTTCATATCAACTATTTGTTTAAGATCAACAAATATATTTTAAAAGCATCTTGTCATAAAATTTTCCAAACTAATGCATACACATTAACCTTGTTTCTTAAAGGAAAACTCAGGTAATGTATCGATCACATTCTTCAGAACTTTCCTAAATAGCTGTTACTTTCCTACACACAGACTAGTCAATTTGTCGTTCAGTCCACCCACCAAGTAGGCCACAATTAACAAATGGACTTTTGTGTATCCATATCCGTGCATGTTGGATATGGACAGAGTAGTGTTCCCGCTCTGACACTCCACACATTTTGTTGGTGTTTGATGGTGTGCCGTATCTCTCTTACCTGGAAAGCCTCTCTGTTCTTGCGCTGCCGTCTCCTCTCCCTGAGAAGAGTCTTCTGCTTCTCGTCATCCTCTTCCTTCTCCAGCGCCCGGATGTGCTCCTCAAAACAAATGAGAGCGTCCTCCTTGTCCATGTCTGTCGGTGGCACAACACAGGTTTTTCACTGGATTCACGAATTTAAATGCAATTCACTGATTACAGTACACTCTTTCCAAAATATTCAGGTTGTCAACTGTTTTCAAAACCCACTATAGGTCAGCGTAGAGGAAGTGTGTATGTGTGTGTTGCCCTACTCTGCAGCTCCTCATCCTCTGCAAAGGTGGGGTTGTCGAGCAGATACTGCTGGGCCTCGGACCAGGTGGTGCGGAACGTCACATTGGCCATGTTGTCCAGAATGTTCTTCAGCGCCTCCCAGTTCCTCTTCCTCAGCTGCTTGGCTTGTTCCTGGAGCGTCAGGTGTGTGAGTTAATTCAACTAATATCTACAGAGACTGACAAATTTGGTTGGCGAATTTTAATGATTTTATAATTGAGTGATAATTATCCTATATAATTGTAATCCATATTTCACTTGTAAAGTAGTATGTATGTAATCCATATTTCACTAGTAAATCAATAAGCCAGGATTACTCATTTTCCTTGATGGAAGTTTCTAAACATATAGATATAGGGTTACTGCACTTATGTTTTCTCAACATGAAAAGTGGTTGACATCGGGGCACTATTATTTCAGTTTGTTTCTAACAAAGTAGTATAATACTTCACTATTTTGAAGCCATTTACAAAGTAAGGATTTTAACATTAATTTGACCAGAGTCAAGACATCTGTACAGAAATCACAGGAACATTTTAGAAGATTTCTATGGCTATGATTTTATGCTGGATGCAGTTTGGTTAACAGGGCAATCAGCACCATGTGTGTAAAAAATAAAAATGTGTCATTAATTGTTTGTCTTGGTTATTTACAAATGGGCTATAGCCAATGTCAATTAAAAGAGATTGGGTACCCAAATACACAGTGTGAAAAAAGTAAATGGATGTTAAACTTAAAGCCTTAAAGCCAACCTTCTCCTTCTTGGCCAGGTAGAACAGGACGTCTTCGTAGATCTCAAGTCTATCTCTCTCTGGGACGCAGCTCCACACCTCCTGCTCATTAAACATCTGTTCTGCTTTCCTGATTTAGAGACAGACGCACATAATACTTTTAGGGAACTGTATAGTGACATATTTATCCACATGATGGCAGCATTTTATAACTCACCCCCGAGACAAAGGGGCTTTAAGCTTGTATCATAGAAAACAAGTGCACTACGGTGTCTTGCACTGAGCCCTATCAACAGAAATAAAGTAATAAAAGTAACTTATGGTCTCTGTAGAAGTTTACTGAGGCTATAAAACATCTCTCTTTTTGACCCACACGCCCCCATCCGGGCTGGTCAGCTGAGCCAGTCCAAGACGGTCGACTGAGACTTGATGGCGCACACGCACACACACACACACACACACACACACACACACACACACACACCCCTGCTGTCAGTCTAGCTGCCCGTTGCGCTCCATCCCAGAATATAACCCCGGTCACCACGACAACCCCAGTGCCAGAGCCATGCACTAAAACTGGCTGGTTGTCAAGGTCACCAGTCGATCCATGTGTGTCCTCTCTCTCCATGTCAGTGACTTTCCAACTGCAAGTCCCAGCCAGTGAGTGCACCGTCATACATGCAGTCTAGGATTTAAACATTTTCCTATTTTTAAATATACTGTTGCTGCTACCATTTTCTCATTATCTACTAGGGCAATATTAACAAAATCATATATCACAATATTTCTGCTGAATATCTCAATATTGATCATTTGATTATATGGGTAGGGATGACTATTGATGCTTTCCTAAGACATTTAAACAAGAAATCTGAGAAATAATCAATAATAAGCAATGTGGCTATTATGGCTAAGCAAGTAGAGGCATTGATTAGTCTATGAAGTTCAGACAATTGTATAAATTTACTGTAATGCAGTCTTAAATACAACATTTAACTATATCATAATATTACTAGACAAAATCCCAGATGATATCTAGTCTGATATCATGATATTATAATGATAATATATTGACAGCCATGCAATGTCAAGAATAACTTACAGAGGGGAAACTAAATACATCTAAAATCATTTGAAAGATAAACAATTAAAAAGCACACAGTAAGTATCTGGACTAATGGAGCAACCACAATGTTTCTAATGTATCTGTATGCTAAGTAAGTATCATCAACGACATTGTTAGTAAAGTGTCAATACTCAGAACATGAAAGTCTATAACAGCATGTCCAACTCAGCACAGATGACCGTTTTTATGGATTACATCTGCTTAATCATATTGACAATTCAGAGAGCCCAGAATCAATGGCAAAGGGGAAAAACACATTTGCATGCACACTTTCAGTTGAAGTTTCAGTTCAGAGTGAGAGGCAGCATGTACTTGTATCTGGTGGTCGACGTCATCTTATCATGGTTCTCCAAGAACCTTTGGTAGGTCTCTTTGGACTCCTTGTACTTGATCCTGGCCTCCTCCTTCTCCTCCTTCTCCGTCTGGACCTTGTAGGCATTAAATGCCTGCTTCTTTTCACTCAGTTTGGGGAGGGCACTGGACACAGAAAATAAGATATATAGAATACATTAAGGGCTGTCACAACCAGACATTTTAGTTGACAATTAATTGTCATACAAATAACTGTGGGTAAAAAATTTATTTCACATTTGACACAATCATGATATGATGATGACGTGACATAACACACACCTACACCAGAAGAACAACTGCCCTCTTGAGGGATTAAAAACAAAAGTGCTTTGAATCGGATTCAAGAGCCATTTATTGGCATTGAACATCAGAACATAAAATCTTCTTATTCACATTATATTTATTGCAACATCTCTATCATCGACTTGGATGAAAACATAATTATATAGTCAACGATTTATCAAAATGATCGCGATCAGATAATTGTGATCAGGGAATTATATGATGATTTCGACAGCTCTAGAATATATATTTCAGGCGTTATGGTAGAAAAAGGTCAGCCGACTCTAGGAGTGGAGCTTACCTGTAGCGAGGGTCGTTGATGATCATTTTCATAGCTTGTTCCCAAGAGGAGTTTGAGGAAACACCCTAAAATCAGAGGACAACAGTACACAAAATGAGGACACGTGTTTGTTTCCCTTACTGTAGACATTAATGGGAAGATCCACAACCTGTGGTGCCACAGATTGAAAGCAGGTCCCGAGGCCTTGGACGATTTGAGAGATACATCTCCCAATTGTCAAACATTGGTTCAAAAAGAAAATGTTATTTCACAATAAATTGTAACAAATCCCATGACTACCCATGACGATATGTTCAAATATAATTTATGCCCTAAAACCCTTGCTCTCTCTACCATGAAAATAGAACCACAGATTGAATCAAGATTTGATTTAGGGGATTTCTGAGGGAAAAAGGTTGCGAACCACTGCCTTAGGCATTTAATGGATGCAACATAATTTGCTGCAGCATGTCAGCAGGAGTGGGTCTGAATGACCTGAGCTGCCATGGTTCCAAGCCAATGTATGTTTTTTAATTACTAATAGATGCAGCATTAAGTGGTAGATAGTGCCAATAATTCAAGGAAATGCCATAGGAGGACTTATATAAGTGCCCTTCCTGCCACTTGCCTCTCTCAGTGAGCAACTCCTTCAGCCATTATGAAGTGATTCTGCCGCGTGCATCCGTCTTGTCACTTGTCACAGTTATTCTAACTCACTGAGGCATGCCCCCCTCCTCTCACCTTTTTAATCCTACAGAGCTCCCTTTGCTTTTGATCCAGTAACACTAATCGGGAAGACGGAGCCATTAAGATCTTGCGAAGAAATGGCAAGCGATTCTCCAGAGAGCTCCATGCAGTAAATTAAAAAGAGCCTAAATATAGCAACAATGGTGGCAAGCGGTGCGGCGCTAGCTCGCTAGAAAACACACAACACATCCCCGACAACAGGAGCTGAGGCTTAACAATCATGCTAAGACCTCTGGGAGGCAGGAGGGGATTAGATCCAGATCAAAACACATGGGCTGTGTCGCTAAACAGACATTAGCAGGTATGACTCAACAGGAGCTTAACTTGTTCTTTTAAGTGCATCTAAAGCTACAACTTGGCGACATAATTCACAGCTTGTTCAGATACATTTTACACGATGAATGGTTATTAATAGACCGACTGATCTATAGATGGAGTAGAGACCCCCTATGGATGTCACTTCTTTAGAGATGTCCTTTAGTAAAAGTTGAGAAAAGTCAACTTTGTAGACAATTTGAGTTACCTTTTGAGTACACCTTTTCTACTCATTCTGATAGCAAATACATGATGTTGGGCCATTTGCTGCTCCAAAATGTATCTTAGTCCTTTTCCATCATTATTTATATCAAACCTTGATATCTCTCTGAAACTCTTTTATTCAGAGACACCCTAAATTCAAATCTGATAAAAATCACCCCCCCCACATGTATTTATTTGCCTTGGCGTGTCTGAATTGGCGCTATTTTCATGGTAGAGAGAGCATGGTTTTTCGGGAATAATACATACATACAATCATGTGGATTTTCTAACCAATATTTCACTATTTGGAAACATACACCTTGTGACACCCCTGCCATTTCTGGCGACCCCTTGGTGGGTCTGGCTCCCCAGGTTGGGAATCTCTGCTATAAAGTATTATTTGTCCCTCTGAAGAGACTTAGCAGCAGAATATGTGTGACGCTCAATACATTTTTATATTGAAGACTGACTCGTTGATTACATATTAACATGGAACATGGTTTGCTATTTTGACTGGTAAATACCAATTAATATAGGCAGACACTCTTTGTGCTCCAGCGGCCGAGCAGCCTCCTACTCCGTCAGCGTTTGACCCAGTTCACTCAAACAGTAATCGCACCCGACGTGATGGCTCAGGCCTCACCTTCTCCTTCAGCAGCTCTTTAAAGGCCTGCTTGGCCTCCTCTTTGGTGTTCCACTTGTAGGTCTTCTTCACCAGCTCTGGACGCTCTTCCTTGGGAGCCTCAGAACTGAGGGCAAAAAAGGAAAAAATACATTTACTAGATTTAGCTATATTGGAAGGCTAGGCATTGTTGCCTACACTACGCTCTGTTGAAAATCAAATGTGAGAAAAATATATATACTGAACCTTTACAACTTTAAGTTACAAAGCGGTAATCCATAAAAGAAAAAGAAAATCCCATGGATACATTATTTATCTGGCACCTTTTAGCCAACAGCCATTCAATGTATTTGTGTCATGCATGTGCTCCTCGATATGCTGCTTCCATTATTGTGGCTTTAAGTGGGTTGGTGATGCGATGCTGGCCATATGGCGTTCAAACAAATAATATATGGAGCATGAAAGGGTGAATCCAGTTGAAACCACTGCATTGCTACTACATGAAGTACCTCTGATTGATAATATAATGCTTTACTTCCCTGAGAAACATGTCTGCTTAAAAATACATCATCGTTATGATAAAATGTGTGTGACAGAGGATGTGAGCTAAGTAGTGCAACATTAAAATACCACTCCAACAATCTAACTGTGCGTGCATGCATGTATTTCTAGCACTCACTTTCTCGTTTACTAGAGATTGGACAATACACCTAACTTATAATGCGATACACAATATGGGCCTTATGATAAACATTAGAACAGGATACGACAATTTAAATTAAATTGCATATAGACATATAGACATTTCTAGGTTTCCACATAAAAGTGCTGATCTTTAAAAGGTGTATGCCTATTCTTTCTTCTGCACCCCAATGCATTTTAGGTCCATTATGCATAGTCATATGTCATGAAATATTGTGATTTGATATATTGTCACAACCGCACTTTGTCTGATTTAGTGTGAGTAATGGCAGTGGATAAATGGGGTGCATGTACTGGACAATCTACAGTTCTATGGCTTTCATGCCCTATAAATATATTTTCCAAGCTTTTTTTCATTGCTTAAAATGACAATACATCACAACCCAATTAATCGGCCTTATCTGTAAACCGTGAGCAGAACCAATTTGAGTGTAAATGAATATTTCTGACACTTCTGCATATGTGATATTACACTGATATTGTAGCTTGAATAGGTAAACCAACGATTTATAAAGACATAAGAAATGTTTAATAATCTGTGACTACATTTCGTTGGTTGATACGTAGACAAGCTCCCTCATGTGGCTTCAAGGTTTACTGTGAATATATTTTTTTCAAGACTAAGGAAGAAATTCAACAATTAGATCTTGGTGACGCAATTAAAATCTACTGCGACCCATCTGTGAGTCTCAACCCAAACCATTGCTCTGTATGTATATGGAATGTAGTATATGGATTGCTTTATACTGTATGTATATGGGAAGAGAGCCATTTCCCACAAATTGTAAACAAAAAAATTTGAATAGCATAAAAAGGAAGAAAGAAAAAACTTTTTTGCTTTGGTGTGTGGCCATCATGACATTGGCCTTACTTTTTTCTTTTTAGGGGCTGTGGCGTTACCCGTCTCACTGTTACCTGGCTGTGGTTTCCACGGCAGCTGAGCTCTCTGAGGCAGTCACAGGTACATCTGTGGTGCTGACCTCAGCCACGTGATGCACGGCCACCTGGGGCAGTTGTTCCTCGCAGACGGTCGCCGCGGTCTCCACCTCCATCATGGTTGCCATGGCGGCTGCAGGATCCGCTTGCAGTGCCGGAGCCGGGGTGGTGCCGGGAGCCGCAGCCTCCGCCGTGCTGCAATCAAATCAATTATGAGTGACGGGCCCGGTCATGCTGTATGACCAGCATGTCAGTAGGAATAACAGTACGATCCCGCTGCTTGCAACAGGGCCTACATGTCAGTGTGAATATAAATAGAAAACGCATCATGGATCGCTCTTTGATCCGAGCAGAAGATATGATTGCCTTTCATCTTCTTCAAAAGATTAATGTTTCGTCGCTAATGAGTTAGCGTCTGAATCAGTGCAGGTAGAGAAAGGTAAACAGGAAGCTCTTACCCATTTTCCTCTGCTTTGATCATAGCTGGAATAGACAAAAGGAGGTGGCGGTTAGGATGGCTATTTGTCATTTCAAAGCACATCACACGTGAGAGAAAAGCATGCAGATGAATGCCGGACGGGCACATGGTATTATCTTTCTTTAATGGGGTCCCTTTTCAAATTATGAGTTGTATTATGAGCAGCGCAGACCAATGCTGAGCTTGTAAACACAGCGTAATTAAACAGAGTATTACAATGACTTAATGCACTGCTAGTATTTTCTTCTCAATGGGCCATTTACCTTCCAGATCCTCCAGTTCTTTTGGTTTGGTCCATCTGGATTCCTTAGTCTGGGAGTTGTAGTAGTAAGGCTTCCCTGTGTCTGACTTGTACTCTTTCCAGGGACACTTGGACAGCATTTGCTGGAAGAGAAAGTCACAAGGGAAATTTCTAAATTAAATTAAAAATATTTAAAATTGCCGTAGAATTTGTTAAGATCCCAATGGGAAAAAATTAATCTGCAAACAAATAGGGCTGTCAGGATCATGAAATTTTAGTTTATGGTTAATTGTCATACAAATAATTGCCATTAACACTTAAATTGTCTCATTTTTCATTTTATTCCACGGTTGAATAATAATATAGTGTAATAATAACAATAGTTTAATAATACATGTTATACATTGCAGAAGAGCTATCTTTTGCCATTGAACATTTGAGCATAAACATTTGCATAAAATTTCCTCAACCCAACTGATGGAAATGCAAATATTTCACATTTAATTTATTGCAACATTTCCAATATTAACTTAAAATTCTCTTAACGTTTGGATGGAACTATGGATTCTAGAATCTAACAATTTTACAAAAATATTGTGATCGAGTCAAATAATTGCGATCAAGTGGTTATCTAATAATTGTGACAACTCTAGATAAGTAAAACTTATCTAAGCAACAGGTGCTTTACAAAATAGGAAGAAGGCAAATAAAAGGAGAAACAATTTTAAACATAGCAAGTAAAGCCAAAATTGGAGAGTTAAAATGAAAAGAGTGATGTTGATGTGTACATCTTATGAACACATTAAACATTATTTATTGTTTTTTACCTCTGCAGGAGACTTGAGGTCATCTGGTTTTTCCCATGTGGACTGCTTGGTCTCTGTATTATAATAGTATGTCTTTCCGTCCAAAGACTTGTGCTCCGTCCACAGAGACTTCTAGAAAACAACAAACACGTCTATCAGTAATAACTGTGGATTGCTACTTTTGAAAATCCAAACTAAAGTAACTAATCGATATCTTTCGACGAAGGTATAAAAACAAAATCTTCTATGATACAGTTTTCCAATATTTTAACATATCTTTCTCTTCATAAAAAAACGACAAACCTTTTTTGGTTGTTCTTCCTGTGGAGAGCCATTTGTGGCACCCTGCAGGACAGAATAGAACAAAGGTGTGATTGTCTTTAATTAAATGGAAAAACAGTATGCACACAACGGGGCTAATGATATGAATTGTGCAAAAAATCCTTCTGACACATCATGTTACTGTGTTTAAGGAAAAAATAAAAAGGACTTACAGCTGTCCCGGGTGCTGCAGCTGTGAAGATAAAGGCATAAATCAGCATAAATAAGATCATTGTGAAAACAAACGCAAGAGGAAAGATCATCATTTGTGAATAAAATATTTAAGGTCTCACCTGGGGAATCGACACCAGGCTGTGAAAAAAAATGTAAATGTTAAACAAATAGAATGTCACACATTCACAAACTCTGCAGATGCTCCTCACTGCCTGCGATTAATGTCTTAATATATACTTATTACATATACTTACTTACTATATAAGTATTTCCAGTGTCACATACATAGAATTTATGAATCATTTCAATGTCTTTTTATGATCCGAACAAAAACACACTCCTTGTTAATCAGTAAACATCTTCTGATGGTATATGGATGCTTCCCAAAGACTTAATTAAACAGAGATTGCACATTTGATGAATCTAGTTACCATCTATTACTAAAGATTTTACCGTTAATATAAAAACAGTTTGTCGCTAACATGCATGGCCATTACGCCGATCAGGAAACACCAATGCAGGCTTTCCAGGGAAAGGCTCAAGTGCTCTAAAGTAAAAGGCACATTTAATGACATGGAATCAGTCCAGTCATCATCCCAAGGCATATTCTCATGAATAAATGAGTGATGACCACCATGTCATAATTTATCCCTTTTTTGGCAGCTGCAGGGTCTTCTAAGGCCAAAATGTCCTTTTCAGAAAACTGTGCATGGCAATTCAAGGGTTCACCATCTGACAGTAAAGGGCTCACTGATGATCACTCAATGTCATTAGTTGGCAGATATTCATACTTAAACCAAAGTATCCAGTATGATGGATTACAGTGTTTCGTTTAATTGTATACAAAATTATTAGACTTACAACATATGTTTTCCTATAAAAGAAACATTTAATTTAAGCACAATTACCATAACTCAACAAATGCATTGGTTTTCTGATATATCCAATGCCAATAA
>OMKR01038543.1:0-11432 GCA_900302355.1 Cyttopsis rosea | reverse complement strand
ATGTGTGTGTCCGGATTAAGTGTTCCATTTGAGGGCTCTCCAAAACAGAGAGAGGTAGAAATGGAGAGAAAGGGCAAAAAGAGAGAAACGCGGGGGACCCAATAGAAGTGGAGCTCGGGGTGGAAAACTAATGAGACAGAAGAGGAGAATGAAAAGGGGGAACAGAAAGGCCGACAGGGAATGAGTGCTGAGATGACAGGAGGGGGAAAAAAAGAAGATATGATAAGGAGAGGTGTGTGTGTGTGTGTGTGTGTATGTGTCTGTATGCGTATTAGCTTAAGTGATATCTCTGTACCCTCCAGGCATCTGCGTTTTGTAAAGTGGAGCTAAGCAGCTTACACACACAAAAATGTGCGTGCTCTTTCCCTCTCCACACACACACACACAGATATGGGTAATTAAAGAAGAGAGGAGAAGAGGAGATTCCCAGCTGCCATTAAGCTCTCTCTCTGTCCCCCATTACCCAGCAGTCTCTTTGGTTCTATCCCTCCGTCCTCCTCTCCACTCTAGCCGGAGGCTGCAGCCTTGACTGATCACCACTATTAGGCTTCTTGTGTGTGTGTGTGTTTCAGAGTTGTGGGTCCTACCCTTCCATTGATGGCATCCAGGTCTAGCTCTGCCTTTTTGGCCCATTTCTGCCAGAAGTCAGGATCCTCCAGAGAAATATCCGTTCTGTTTCCAGCTGCCACGAAACTGGCCTGCAGATGGAGAGGGGGAACGAGAGAAATATAAATAGAGGGAAAACAAACAAAGGTATTATCATTAACATAACCACGGCCTGAGGAAAGACTTAAGACCCGGGTTAAGTTAAACATTGTTTGTTTATCTTGTCATTTCACCTTAGCGAAGGTGGATCCCTTGCCCTCTGACTCGATGGTGATGGTCTGCGTTCGTCTCTGGAGGATCTGATCTATGTCTTCCTCGCAGAACTTTGAGCCCTCATCTTCCTCGTCCATCAGCGCTCCATACGCTCCCTTCCGCAGCAGATCCTCAATCTCCTTCTTGGACAACTGCTGCACCTGACACAGACACACACACACACACAGTGAGGCTGGGGACTAAACTGGAAGTTAACATTGCCGTGAGGCAGCGATGCATATCAGCACAACTTAAACATTTAAGCTCCTGAAAAATGTGACTCAGAATCATCTCAGATCAGTACACACAAATGCAGAGCAGCCTGTAATGGACACCAGCCCATCCAGGAAATGGCAAAAATCAATGGAAATTCACACAATGTAGGAAACTAGTTAAAACAATCAATTTTTTGACACTCATTTTAAGTTGCTTTGCATTTATTCATTTATAAGGAGGGCTCGACAATAACGGTTGCCCACGGGGACCAGATCATTGTCTGTTTGCCTCATTGTCAACCAGTGAGGTATACTTCACCGTCAGTTTAGAAATCTATCCATCGATTCATCTATTGGATCTCACTTAATTACATTATTACAATTTCGCACCATTGTCAGTCTTGGCAACCAAAGCTGATGCATGGTTGCCAACCTAACAATCACGTGGAAGTCTAATAGTGTCGGCCCCTGCCTTAAGAGCTCAGCAGCCCTGTGACCTGCTGTTCTGAATACAACTTTTGAGCTCAATTAAGGATCCAGGTCATCTTCATTGCGGTTTCCTTCTAGATCCAACGGGCCTTCTGATTGGCTGGAAGTCCCACTTGGCCCAACTTGGCAATGGCCCTCACCCCGTTGTTGGCGTTGTCCCTGCCACTCATGCTCTGCAGCACAGCCTTGTCCAGGCCGAGCTTCAGGCTGGCCTTGTCGAACATCTCCCTCTCATAGCTGTTCCTGGTGATCAGCCGGTAGATCTTCACCGCCTTGGATTGGCCAATACGGTGACACCGAGCCTGGGCCTTATAGACAGAGAGACGAGACAGAGGGAGATGAAGCGTGGGGAATTGAGCGGTAGCAACAGAGAGGGACAATGATGCTAGCTGGCCACATCTAAACCATACTAACTTGTCAGATTTCTATGGGGATGCAAATTAGACTAGTTTAATGTGCCATCTAAACCAGCTACCATTCGGTCCATACCTGCAGGTCGTTCTGGGGATTCCAGTCAGAGTCGAAGATGATGCAGGTGTCAGCGGCCGTCAGGTTGATGCCAAGCCCGCCGGCCCGCGTGCACAGCAGGAAGACGAAACGATCAGAGTCTGGGCGAGAGAAGCGGTCGATGGCTGCCTGGCGCAGGTTCCCACGCACCCTGCCGTCGATCCGCTCATAGGGGTATCTGGAAGAGGAAGAGAGGCGGTTATTATAACCCTCTATGCTACCGTTTCAAAAAAGTCAACCTATAATGAGGTTGACACCCCTGGTGTAGCCAGCGATGCTTCACTTCCTCACCGTCTCTGGATGAGGTAGTCCTCCAGGATGTCCAGGCAGCGCACCATCTGGCTGAACACAAGCACGCGATGGCCGCCGGCCTTCAGTTTGGGCAGCAGCTTGTCGATCAGCACCAGCTTGCCTGCCGCCTGGATCATGGCCTGCAGGGCGAAGTCCGGCATGTCAAACCCGCCACTGTGGGACTCCCGAAACTCCTCTATGATCTTCTCCTCGGCACCTGGAGAGAGATGGAGTGTGTGTAGATAGAATTAATGAGATAGGTGTAAGTAGCATGTGTATATACCATTCATGAGGTAGGTGTAATTAGTGCGTGTACATACCATTAATGAGGTAGGGGTGGTTGCAGCATTTCCTCAGCTCCATCATGGTGTTGAGGAGGTTGGGAACATTAGGCCCTCCTCCTCCACCACCACCACCACCACCGCCGCCTCCCCCCGGCCCCCCTTTGGACAGGAAGGAGAAGTTCTTCTCCAGAATTGCTCTGTAGTACTTCTTCTGGATGTTGGTCAACTCCACCTGCGGACGCACCGGTCACTTTTTATGTTCTGTACGATGTACACAGCATCTGCTCCTCCATTGTACACAATGGGTGAGCAATCTTGTGCCATAGAAAGCCAAGAGGACACAGGATTTTAAATCGATAAAAAAGGCAATTTATTTTTTTGAGGTTCCTCCACTGAGATTGCATTGGGTGGCCAAAAAAGGAGTTGTTGAAACATTAGTAAAATTTGTATAATTTATTAATCCCTCTGGGGGAAATTAGTTCTTTGCATTTGACCCATCCTATGCCCTAGGAGCAGTGGGGCTGGGTTGGGTTTAATACCGCCTTGGTGGAATTCCCCCTTTAATCAATAGCACTTGCTTGGGAAGAAAACCAAAACCCCTGCATACCCATGTCCCTTCATCAGTCTCTCCAAGTAATTGGATTGAATTCATTAATGCAAATAGAGCTTGCAATTTTGCAAAATTGCTGGATTTTTCTAAATTAAATAGCAAAGCAACTTCTGAGAAGTGCAGTAGAGGAAGAGCCAGAACCCAACCTCGATGATGGTCTCCTCCTTGGGTGCCAGATTCTTTTCCACGTCCTCCTTCAGCCTCCTGAGCATCATGGGCTTCAGGATGCCCTGCAGCTTCTGAACCTGAGAGACAAACAAAACAGTTTTACGCCTCGCTCCGAGTCTCTTCTCTGGGGCTCCGTCTAGGGATGGATTCGATACAGAGTATGGTACAATGTCTTGATTCAATCCGATAGATTAGATTAGATTAGATAGATTAGATTATATCAATATACTGACATGTTATGTATAATGAGAATTACTACCAAATCTTCAGGATATGTGTGTGTTACAAAAATATTTCACTGAACAGAAAATAAATAAAACAATTTTTTAAATATATTTGAATTCATTTGTGACTACAGTGATGTTAAAATTAAGCAGAAAATGGTTGCATAACTTCCAAGCAAAGTATCCATCTATATTAGAATTTGCACGGAAATTCTCCACTGTGACTGTCTGCTCTCTCCTCCACGGAGGGAGTCTGATCACGCGGCGCCTTTTTTTTTTTGATTGGGTGGGCAAGACACACGTTTCATCGGCTGTGGTGTCACCCCTCCAGGCACGGCACCGTGCCCCGTTCCTGTGTGTGTTTTCAGCATAATGCGCTCTGCTGTGGGAGTGCACGTCAACGCGCATCTGTGTTTGTAGAACAGCCAATAGGAACGCTCTCTCTCTGAAATGACCTGTGATTGGCCAAAGTCTCCCATCATTGGCAAAATTTTCTGAAGCCTCAAAACAGAGCCAAGAGGAGGTGCAGAAGTCTAGTTCTCACTCAGACCACTTGAATTACAATATGCTGAAAGGTTATTATGGAATTTTTGCCCAATGACGTAAAAGAAAAAAAAAACTGCAGCTTTAACTCAATTGTCCCTGTTGTAGTTTTCTTTAAAGATGATTTAAAGTGCCACTAACCCCACCGCTACATGCAGCACCCCCCAGTTACCTGCTCTTCAGTTTTGAGGTCTCCAAACTCCGTCATGAAGGTCGGCTCGGAGGGGAAGCGCTCGGGCTCCAGGAAGTTCAGCAGGCTGAATAGTTCTTCAACCGTGTTCTGGAGCGGAGTTCCTGTCAGTAGCACCTTGTGCTCCTGAAAGAGGAAGATTCAGAGAAGGATGAGGAGGGGTGGTACATCTATTCTGGATTGCAAATAAATAATTTTGGATTGCAAATAAATAATTTATAATCTTTTCAATTTAAACTTTAAAATCCACATTTTGATTTTATATTGAGTGTGTATGTCAACATCAATTTTGTTGTACATAAACATAAAATTTTATGAAATTTCAGGCTTTAGCATGTTTTTTTAATTAGGGTTTAGAGTGATGTCAATGGCAAAGCACTATGTGATTATTGTAAAATGACTTGGAATTATAATTATAATAATAATAACTGAAAATACTAGTCTGAGAAATCAGTGAGTGGCTGGAAGACTTTACTCTAAATGGGACTTTACTTTGTTTTGGAAGCCTTTCTAAATTCAGAGAAGAGGGAGAGAACCTCAGTTATGCATAAAACGACCGGTTAGTTCCAGGGAACATAAACAAGAATCAGCAAATCTTTTTTCTTCTTTTCCAGTAAGGAAGTTAACCAAATTCTAGGTAGTTTCAATCCCAAAAACACAGTGAAACATATTTTTATCCTTTTCTTCCCCCTGCGGCACAGTAATACCTTCAATATCACTTACATGATACATGTTAGGGATGTACCAATCCGATATTGGCCAAAACGACTGGATTGGATGTCAGACATAATATATGTTGCAATCCGATACCATCGTGTGATGAATATCCCCCGAAACGCTGCGGTGAAACACACTTGTTGCACTTGTAGCCGTTGCATTGTATACACGGCTCATGCATGACATGCCGTCATAGTAGTGACAACACAGTGCGACGTACCATAAAGAGAAGTCACGTGGTAACCAGTAGCAGCAATAACATCGATTGAGCGAGACACGTCTGCGGTGTGGAATTCTTTTAATACGGAGTGCAAAAGCAACACAGCGGAATGCAATATATGCAACATGAGCGTTTTGAGTCGTTAGAATTTTCAACACGACAAACATGATAAAGCACTTGCAGATTTTTGTCATCTTAAAGGCGCAGTGTGTAGAATTTAGCGGCATCTAGCGGTGAGGTTGTAGATTGCAACCAATGCGTGGCGGAGAAGCTACGGTGGCCGCGAAACTCGCGAAAGTCCCTCTCTAGAGCCAGTGTTTGGATTGTCCGTCCTGGGCTACTGTAGAAACATGGCAGTGCAAAATGGCGGCCTCCGTGAACGAGGACCCGCTCCCCATGGAGATATAAACGGCTCATTCTAAGGTAACGACAACACAACGATTCAACAATGACAATGACTAATATACAATGACTACCACAGCTACTCACCATGTCCATCATTTTCAGTCCCTCCAGCAGTTTGCAGTTTCTGTTCTTGAGGCGGTGAGCCTCGTCAATGACCACGCAGCGCCACGGGACATTGCGAAGCTCAGGGCAGTCCGTCAGGATCATCTCAAAGGTGGTGATCACTGCATGGAAGCGGTAGGTGCCCTTTATTACCTTAGCCTGGAGGAAGGAGGGATGGGGGAAGAAATGAGAGTTGGTGTCGAATCAAACATTATTGTATCTAATGTAGTCGCTAATGATAGGATCCTTTCATGAGCTTTCTCTGAAGGAAAGGAGAGAACAGAAAAAAGGGTGGATAGAGAGAGATTTACTTGTAACCGCAGACTCAGTTATATGAAGTGTTTAGAGGTATTTGAAAGATGATACAAGCAGCATCTGGGTGTTGGATAAGAACAGCAGAAGAACTTTGCGTCTCTCTGGACTACTTTGTCATTATTCCTCCAATTTCGTCAAACCAGGCTACACCAGGGATCGGAGCTCCTCCACTGTATCGTCTGTGCTCCTCCCAAAACATAATTAAACACTCTTCCCTGTCATCCATCATTTGGCGAACCAGAGGAGAGGAGAGATTAGACTCCTCCATCGGGAAGTGTCCTTTCGTTGAGGCTGTGCGATCTGACTGCTGAAGCAGGCTAAGCGCTGCAGAACATCCCCTCGGCCTCGACCTTGAGGATTACCTAGACCTGGATTAGGAGCGAGCAGCCACCCGGGTGCCACCAGTACAGTGTCGTACTACCCAGGACAGCGCTATTACAGACGTTACAGCACCTTAGGCCTCCTAGCCCTGCAAAACCATACCACTAGAGCACTGTGTCGGATAGAACTGCCCCTGCACTGCACCTTAGCATGCAGAACTGCCCCTGTACTACACCTTAGCATGCAGAACTGCCCCTGTACGTCGCCTTAGCATGCAGAACTGCCCCTGTACGTCACCTTAGCATGCAGAACTGCCCCTGTACTGCACCTTAGCATGCAGAACTGCCCCTGTACTGCACCTTAGCATGCAGAGCTGCCCCTGTACGACACCTTAGCATGCAGAACTGCCCCTGTACTGTACCTTAGCATACAGAACTGCTCCAGTACAACGCCAAAAGCGGGCGGTATTACTCAAAAAAGACGAAAGAACAAGCACTGAAAGAACCGCCGGCGAACATGTCCCTGAACACAGTTGTCAGTATACTCAAAGTCTGGTTTATGTTTGCTGCAAGCGCAAGGCACTGCACGCCGCAAACGACGTCATCAGGCGCTGGAGCCATGGCGCTTTGGACCAACCTAGACTCTAGGTTGGTCCGCGACGTCTGTGGAAGTATAACCAGCTCTTAAGAACTGTGTTTACTTCTTTATATGTCATTCCATGCCACTAGGGGGCACAGAGTGATTCCGTGGCACCCATTTCCAGAGCGAGTTGCCAGTATTCTATATCTATACATCTATCAATATTTATATACACAGAAAATTATGTAATATAATACAATTCTATTTTATATATTATAATAATATAATAAATATAGAATAATTCATTTCTATCCGATAAAGTCTTGTTAAATTGCCCTCGTCACTCCGTCATTTTGTTCTCTTGTTCTCAACATGTTTTTTTTTTGTCAAAATGTTGCATTTCTTTATAAGTATAGCGCCACATTTACCTTGCAGACATGCCCCAGTACAGGGCGTGGCTGTGCAGACCTGCCCCAGTACAGGGCCTTGCCGTGCGACCTGCCCCAGTACAGGGCCTTGCCGTGCAGACCTGCCCCAGTACAGGGCCTTGCCGTGCAGGCACATGTTAGCAAATATCAGTGACATCGCCTATAAAAGCTTATAATACTTCAAAACTAGACCTTAGAGATTAGACAGAAGGTCTCTCCCCGAGACCCCGGAAGTCACACATCCGTCATGAGAGGAATCCCAGATTAGCTGACCGATAGATGACTGGTGTCCTACATAGCAGCACTACTGGTTCAAATCTAGTATATCCACTCACGTCTACTTAGCTCTAAGATAGAGGGGCCGACGTGGCCAACAGTCAGCATGGCATATTTAGCAGGGAAAGACTGCTACATTAGGTCTCCACTTTAGACAAGCATTTCCTGTCACTTCCTGAGATAAATCTGTGTGTCGGAGCATGTAACGCATGAGCCGTGAGATGATGTCAACAAAACAGGTCTTTTTAAAACTCTTCTTCTTTCGGCTGCTCCCGTTAGGGGTCGCCACAGCGAATCATCCGTTTCCATCTCTTTCTGTCCTCTGCATCTTCCTCTGTCGCGCCAACCACCTGCATGTCCTCCCTCGCCACATCCATAAACCTCCTCTTTGGCCTTCCTCTTTTCCTCTTGCCCAGCAGCTCCATCTTCAGCATCCTTCTCCCAATACATACAGAATCTCTCCTCCGTACAAGTCCAAACCATCGCAACCTCGCCTCTCTCGTTTTGTCTCCGAACCGTCTGACCTCTAATATACTCATTCCTGATCCTGTCTGTCCTCGTCACTCCCAACGAAAATCTTGGCATCTTCACCTCCGCCACCCTCCAGCTCCGCCTCCTGTCTTTTCGTCAGTGCCACCACCTCCAATCCACACAACAGAGTGGGTCTCTCTACCGTCTTGTAAACCTTCCCTTCCCTCACTCTTGCTGGTACCCTTCTGTCGCAAATCACTCCTGACACTCTTCTCCACCCGCACCACCCGGTCTGCACTCTCCTCTTCACCTGTCTTCCGCACTCTGTTACTGGACAGTTGACCCCAAGTATTTAAACACATCCGCCTTTGCCACCTCTACTCCTCCTCACCATTCCGCTGTACTCCCTCTCATTCATGCACATGTATTCCATTTTGCACCTACTATTTTAACCTCTTAAGCCCCAAGCCTATTTCTTGGGCTCTGAGTGAGGTAGAGGGGTTGGAGTGCGACGATTGGGTGACAATTTTCTGAAAATAGCTCAGAAAAACCCACTCAATCTTCAATGTACCTGGACATCCCATACATTTTGGTACATACACAATGGTCTGGGTGTCTAGATTTGGGGTCTAGAGTTTCATGAGGCTGTGATTAAACTAAAGCTCACAATAGGTCATTTTATACAGTAAGGTCAAGTTAAGGGGAGGGGGGGGTTACGCAGCACTGTTATGCACAGTGCTGCTTTTTTTGTTTCTTGTGAGTATAAATATAACATATAAAATAAGTCTATAATAAGAACACATTGTTCTCAATATGTTATTAAGAGGAACGGGGCACGAGGACGAGCAGCGGATGGAGATCGTGGGCGCAAATTACGCATGGAGTTTACGCATGGAGAGAGAGACAGGTCCCGAACTAAGGTCTAGAGCCTTCTTTCTCTCCTCCCGTGATAAGTGAAATCTGACTCCGCAGATTGTACTGCGCACGCACAAAGCTTTCACTTTTGTAGCATCTGTTGTCCAACTAAGTATCGATAACACGCTTAGTATTTTACAAATTATTTTTTTTTTATTTGATGAACGTGGGTCCTGATATGCCAAAATAAACTAAATGGGTTTTATTTCTATTAACTAATTACTTTTGTCAAAAGATCGCCGACTATGGAGCTACGTTACGGCCGCTTCCCAGTGAGTTAGCATGACATGCTACACACTTCCGGATTCATCTGGTATAGTTTCTGCCAATAACGGAAGCTTAAAAACTGAGCTCGGGAGATCTTGTCAAACACAGACTGCGCCGTGGACCCGCCGGTGGGTCTGTGGCGCTTAAGATGTTAAAACTCTTAAAAACACTTAAATCAGTTAATTTAAAATCAATTTGAAAACACCAAAAGATGAATTCTCCTACCTGTCAAGGTGTATGCCAACTCCGCAATTTTTCATTGACAGGCCTGAGGAGTATCGTAGTGAGCAAGGTATTTCAACTATAAGGTCTAGTTTGTCCATTTCTGAGTCGATTTTGGAAATTGGAATATCGATACATTGTATGGAAGTGATTGTAATTTTCCATTTAACTTAAATACATCACTACGCTAAGTTTCGCCAGTCACAAATGTGATCATTTCAGTTATTTGTGTATTGTACTTCAGTTATTTATTATGTATATTATTTTTGTAACTTTAGGACCAAAGGCAGCTCATCTGGTGGGAAGTTTATTTGGAGAGGCAGCATGAAATGTATATACCTACATTATTCTTTGAAATGCATGCCAATTCTCAGAGCCTTCACACCATCTTCTCATGGAGCGATGCCTACCTGTGCATCTCTGTAGTACATCTCGTAGGCCTGGATGGTCTTGCGGCTGGCCTGGCTGCCATGGTAGACAACAGCGTTGAGATTGGTCCAGGTGCGGAACTCCCTCTCCCAGTTGGGGATGGTGGAGAGTGGGGCGATGACCAGGAACGGCCCTGTGATACCCTTGTTGTAGATCTCATAGAGGAATGTTATGGACTGGATGGTCTTTCCCAGACCCATCTCGTCTGCCAAGATACAGTTACGTCTGCAAAAGATCACGGGCATTACATGTGGGCCACCAATAACTACTATGAGGGCTGGGTGATATATCATTCGAATATCAATATTGTGATATGAGACTCGTCTGGGATTTGGGTAATTGCAATATAGTTAAAGGTTGTCTTAAAAAAAAAAAAAAAAAAAGCATGAATAGTCATCCCCAAAATATCGTCAACTTATCACAGTATTCAACCAAAAATACTGTGATATTTGATTTAGTCAATATTGCCCAGTTAGATATGATCTGGTGTCTATAATATAGTAGGGGAGATAATAGGGCGATAACAGTGATTATTGTACATTCTCTACAGACTCTAATGGTGCCAACATACAAGAAATTGTCAAGTTTAACCATCTATTTAACCAAATATTTTGCTGGGGACACCCTGGATATTGTTGAAGGACCCCTGGGGGTCCCCAGAGCCCACAGTGAGAACCACTGCAGCAGAGTACCGGACATGCGGCTGACTTACGTGTTGTACCAGTTGAAGGTGAGCCAGTTCAGCCCCTCCAGCTGGTATTCCCTGAGTGCGTTGCCGTTCTTGTATTCTCTGGAGCTATCAGACTTCTGCCATTCATCTGCAGGAGGCCGGTCCTGACAAACGCACAGATATTTATTGGCGTTAGATGAGGACGACTGTAGATGTTTTAACGAACTTTAAGCTGTAATTCCAATTGTTCTGCTCCTGAGACAGCTGTGAGACGCAGTCCACACAAAAATATATTGGTTTTCCTTTTCACTTAGCCAAGCACAGATACAAAAAGAAGTCACACGAAACAAACTCTTGTTGACAGCAAATATCAAGAGACTTCTTCAATCAGTTTGAACAAATGATCGTACAAAGATTGCCCAACTGCCTCCGTGTAACCCCTTGATTTATAATAACGGCCTTAGGGAGGGAGAGAGAGAGAGAGCTTAAGATAGAGGGAGGGAGATTTAAAAAAAAGAAAAATAAGGATAGGGAAAGAGAAAAATAAAGAGGAAAGAGAAGAGAAGCAAGGCAAGTAAGTGAGAGACCACAGTCCATCATCTGCTTCTGTTCAGCATTAAACACACTCTTAGTGGTTTGGCCTGTGTGTGTGTGTGTGTGTGTGTGTGTGTGTGTTTGTGTGTGTGAGTCGATTTTTGTGCCGTGATTGTGTGTGC
>OMKR01038519.1:0-11263 GCA_900302355.1 Cyttopsis rosea | reverse complement strand
TAGCTTTTGAGGATCTTTTGGTCTACTTCACTTTGTCAGGCAGGTCCTATTTAAGTGATTTCTTGATTGAGAGCAGGTGTGGCAGTAATCAGGCCTGGGTGTGGCTAGAGAAATTGAACTCAGGTGTGATAAACCACAGTTAAGTTATGTTTTAACAGGGGGGGCAAACACTTTCACACAGGGCCATGTAGGTTTGGATTTTTTTTCTCCCTTAATAATAAAAACCTTCATTTAAAAACTGCATTTTGTGTTTACTTGTGTTGTCTTTGACTAATATTTAAATTTGTTTGATGATCTGAAACATTTAAGTGTGACAAACATGCAAAAAAATAAGAAATCAGGAAGGGGGCAAACACTTTTTCACACCACTGTATATAATAAATGACAGTAGAATTGATACTATTAAAATATATTTGATTAACACTTGGCCTTCCACGTTACTTGTAAATATATTGATGGTTCTCCTTTGAGGTTGAACACAACACTGTTCTAAGATCAAGACTTAAAGAGATCATCAAAAAGATCATGCTTAAAGTTATCCAAGACAATTAATCATTTTCTTGAAATAAACAAAGCACATTCTGTATGTCCATCTGAAAATTAGGCAATATGTCATGCGCGCCTCACCTCCATTATATGAGAGGCTTGGCAGAAAAGGCAGAACAACCACTCACGTTGCTTGGCATACGAGCATGAAATGAGAAACAGAAAGTCAACTTTTGGCCCACGATCTGAAATGCAGACGCTACTTTCACTTCAAAATACCTCCCATGCTGACAACATGACAAGCTGAAAATAGACCCTGGCCAAATCAACAACACCTTTAAAACTTTGAATTGGAGTAATATACACCAGACGCACCTGAAGATGACTCGGCCATGTTCAAATTCCTCAGTTTTGATGTCCCCAGAATCACCACATTTGTTTCAGAGAAAACTCTAATGTAAGGAACCAAACCCACCCTCATTGAGCCACAGCATTAAAATAAAGTTTGTTTCAAACATGTATTTGTTCTTGGCTCATTCAAATAGAGAATGAATGAATTTTCCCCCGGGAATTAATAAAGTGTTATCTTATATGATCTCAACTTAGAGAGATCCAGCACACAGCGACACACATACACACTTTTGCGTCCATACTATGTATTGCCATGGTTGTTACAGAGTTTCTATTCAATCCTTCTCACATTGACACAGTCAGGTTTTCCTGGCTATTAACTGGTTGGGCTGCCTAAGTATATACTTTTTTTTGCTGCTGCCTATTTGGTAAAATATCATAGAGATTAAGATGCTCTATCACTACAGTAAAATCTGAAAGATGAGCATATTCAGAACATACAAATGAGTATATGCAGGGTTGTAGAACAACCATATTACTGCAATGCCTAATAATAGTTATTTTAGATACACCTATCTCATAATTTTGCGGGGTAACATATATATATTAGTGATTTTGAAGATTAATTTAGTTTGCTATCAATATAGTATTTCATGTTTTTAGAAGATTTGTAATAACACAAGTCGAAAACCATATTAAAGCGTACAAACTGCCCTCATCAAGCTACCACTACGCCTACAAAAAAACCCAGGGAAAACCCTGACCCTGCGATCAAATGTGGCCTGGGTACAAGCTGGGACCCTCCCTGGCACCAGAGAGTGTGTGGTGCTGACCATCCCAACCACTGGGCTTGGCGTTGGTCCGAGTCCTGATCAGACCGCTCCAGCTGGCATGAGGAGGGAGGTCTGGCCTGGACCTGTGGTGGCTGGCTGGGGTACACAGATGGTAGTGGGGCAATGCATGGGCATTTATAGCACACATGAATGCAAGTCCACACACAATCATGCACACACAAGCAAAAATACACTCTGAGCAGTGCAGGGCAAGCAACATCACAAATTAACACTTTCACAGAACCTGGAGTTAAATAGTCACAGGAACCTCTGTAAACACAAACACACTGCGGGAGAAAGCAAAGCAGAAAGAAAAATCTCATAATAGACAACGCTTGGTCTCCACAGGTCAAGGGCACACACACAAGAGCCCACATTTACGAGTTAAGGTGACAGGATGCATCTAGAGAGTGTATACTCAACAATGAGTATACTGCAATACTAGTGACGTATGATGTACCGGTATTTGCAGTATATCTGCAGGCATCAACACATGACATTTCCAATTCAACTTTGTGACATTTAAAAACAATTTTGCACCAATAACAACTTCACTGAAACTCCATATCCATTGAATGTCGACTGAGCAGATATTTAGAAGAAGACATGAAGTGGTTTGGCAACCATTTTCCTACCTTTACTAGAAAAATAAAAATAAAAACACGTTCAAGCAGATTTGTCCATGTACGTGCAATGTACGTTTCCAATGTGACCAGCACATAAATCTGAAGATAGTTTGAGATCTGGTGACCTACTGGTAGTGAGTGCTTAGGCATCGATGGTTCAAATCCATATCAGCAGGATGGAGGAAAATTAAATTGGGTCTGCATGAGCGCATTAAGTTGTGTGTACAGGTTGTGTGTGTGTATAATGCTTGTCTGGCTGTGTGCATGACTGGCTGCATGTGTGCTGCAGGGTGAGGTGGTACCAGGTGAGGTGGTTGCTTACACAGACTAGCACAGAGAAAGTGGGCAGCACCCGATTACTAGTCAAAGCCGCATCGGCATCAGCGATGGAACAAGTGGTCCGACAATCAGATGCCGCAGCCACCCACCTGCACGACTGAACAGTGCAGGACCCCTGTGCACATAAACACACATGGACTCAACCAGCAGTGCACCATGTTCAAACAACAAGAAGTCAACCAGCCAAACAACATTTACGCTGTTTGTTCATAAAAGAGCCAGCCATCCGTTCAGCTTGTAGCGTTGGCCAATGTGGGTCAGCATGTCCGCCTGTCACAACGTCATACAGACCCTGTTCAGGATCAATCGTGACACAGGTGGTGCAGCAGTGTGGCAAGAGGGAGAACAAAAAAGAAAAAATGACCAGCAGAGCGCACACATGCACACACACACAATTTTTTATCATTACTATTCAATCCGTAATTCAGTGATTAATTGTTCAATAACTTGTCAAGATTTCACAGAACTATTGACTGCTACTGTGTCAAACTCCAGTAACATTTATTCACAACTGCATTTCCAAAATCCAGGTTGAATAGAGTGTTGCGGGGTTCTCCTCCGTGTCAAAATGAATTAGGGAGTGATTTCACTTGTTTGGCTGACTGGCAATGAGATCGCCAGTGAGAGCCGAGTCTGTTTAAGGAAATGACAACCTAAACCCACAGCTGTCCAGCTGCTACTGGGTAGCTTGGAAGTAAAACAAACGACCTGTACTATGGTAAAATCAAAGATGCATGTTAAGCAATCAAAAAGCCTCCACAAATCCAGGTAGATCAACACCATTAACATTATTCCATCATAGCAGATGAAGTTAGAGTGGGAAATCATAAATACTAAATAAGTAAATACTATCTTATCTTTAAGACTGTATTGAATAGTGTTCTCTCAGAATGCACTAGATGAGGCGGAAATTCTGTGAGGAATGATAGTACAATCCAAAAAAGGTAAAGGTCTTTTCAAACAATCAGCCTTGGATAACAAAAAAACCTTTAAAGAAAATTAGAGGGGGCTTTTCAATCAGGGTACAGAGCAGAGCCGAAAACCATTCAAGCTAAAGTCAACAAACCATTTAAAGAGGCAAAGAGAAGGTAAAGAGAAAGAGATGAAAGTTTGCAAATTTGCGGAGGAATTGACGTGACATGCCCTAGTATAGGCTAGTTTCAAAGTTTTCTAGTTTTAAAGGGCAACTTGCAGATTTGCATACCCAGTGAATTCCCAGCAATTCGATTTAAGAATTATTTTCATTATTATTATTTTTACTTAGAATTACAGCTGGACTGATTGATAGAGATGTGGAGGGATGCTCGGAGTGTGTTTTTATTCTAGATTTATATTTATTCCCCAGTTTTGTACATGTAATAAATGAAAAACTTTTTAAAAAAAGAGGCATTTTAGGCTTTTTTTTGCCCTTTTTGCCTGAAAAAATTTTGGTTTTGTTTTTCTCAAACCATCTTCTCCATAGGCCCAAGATTGTGAATTCATTAAAAAAAAACTGATAGCCTCTCTTTAACACAGCAAAAATCTAAAATACACTCGTTACACAACAGGGCATGCAACGTCACACATTAACACTTTAACAGAACCCAGAGTTTAATAGTCACATTAACCTGCCTGTAAACACAAACACACTGCGGGAGTGAACAAAGGAGAAAGAAAAAGCTCATAATAGTCACAAAGCTTGGTCTCCACAGGTCAAGGGCACCCCAAAGGCCACGATATCGGGAAGAAAATGTCCCAGTTAACAAACTGTAGGTGGAGCCTTTACAACACTCCCCAGGATTCTAATCCTGACTAATTAGGATGTCTACACTATGAAGTGTACTGTGTGTCTTACTTCTGGCAGAGCTGGTTGAAGAGGATCTTGGGGCTAACAGGCCCTTTCGCTGGCTCCTTCATGCTATGAAGCAAGAGGAACATCGCTGAGGTCAGTGGCTCTGGGCTGGGTAGTGCCACGGTCAGCATACTCTGGAATGCATGGAAAAGTATAAGATAAATGGTATACATTCCAGATTAAATGCATGGCAGATAGTATTAAACAGGCTCCAATTCGACTCTAAATTTATATTAGATTAAAGATAATTAAAGCAGCAATAGACAACTTTTCAACTCCCCCCCCCTAGCGTTTTCAAATGGTATTATTGTTTGTGACACTGTTGCAAAAGACAACTTGATCACTTTACGATTTCCTCAGAGTGTAGCTCCGTGAAGAAATGAACACCATTTTGGAAAGAAGAAAGATGCATGTTCACTGAACAGATCAGTTGAAATTGTCACAATTTTTGTTGAATTAGATTTATTTTGGTTGCACAATAATAGACATATATACATAGACACCGCATTGACTGCTTCGGCCCGTTGCTGCGATACGTCAAGGTCGCCGCCATATTGAAACGGGCAAGACTGGCCTGTAAACAAATACACTATGCTAATGGTTGCGCATTGGTTGACGCACTTCCTGTGACGACCACTAACATAAATTGATCATTTTCCCAGGGATTCGTACCCGGTAGCAGTCCGAATTGCATAGTGATAGAGGCTTATAGGGAACCAATCTAAACACCGATGGTGGCATTATTCTATAGCCATTACACTGTGCAATCAACATTAACTTCATAATGATAAGTAAAAGCAAAAAAGTTGTCTATTTCCTCTTTAAGTGACTTTTCAGTTCCCCATGTAAAAAGATTTATTTTTTGTAAAGCTAGTTTGCTAGCCTCTCAATCCATATCACAGATTGGCTTCATTTGAAAACAGTCACAGAGGTGCATTGACCGGTATCGGCCAAGGCCTGGATCAGGGTTGAGGGCCAAAAATCATAGATCATCAAGGTTGAACATCTTGAGTTTCAAAAATCTGATTAGCCAGACCAACTGGATGAACCTGACAGTCAGACTGGATGTTGCTGGGTGAAAGCTGGGATAAAGATTTTTTTTTTTTTTCTTTTATCTCTTTGTGAATAAAAAGACCCTTGTGGTTTTTGTCAGTGAAAGGTGTTAACATATGAGTACTTTCAAAGGGAGACATAATGGCAGACAGAGAATATGTGAGAGCAAAAATAAAAAAAAGTATATATTTTAAAAGTCTTTATTTAAACATGCTTTATAATGTTTTGCATGAGGAGGGTAAAGTCGTGCGATCTTGACTATACTCTTTAGGATCATGCTGACTATACCAGTTTTGTCTCTGCAGGGGGGCAGATCTTCAGTTTGTACCCCTTCTCCTTCACTTCCTGGACAAGGTCGATAAGCATGTGTGTCTGGGACAAGTTCTGTTAAGAAAGGAAAGTTATGTTAAGTCACATTGCTCCATTTAACTAGATTTATGGAACTATTTAAATAAAACAAGTACATAAAAAAAAGGTATGTCATTCAGTCAAAAAGGTGTATCCACTCTATGTTCTGTACGGTGCGGTGACCATGTATAAGATAAATCTGCCCTTGCCCAGACAAAAGAAAAATGAAAGGGCATTCATATGCAGCTAGTGGCAAAGCAAGGTGGTCAATTAAAAGTAGCCTTGTGAAATGTATCCATTTTAGGAGGATTTTGGAAAACCTGTGTGTGCTTGTTATTCTGAAAGAGGGCTTTCAAATGAATTTATGATCTGTGAGACGGAAACGTAGAGAGAAGATCCTTGGTGAGGCTATAGTCCAAAGCAGCTATTGTCCCTTCAATTTACACAAGCATCTTTCTCTTTCCTTTCAAGGGATATTTGTTTTGTCACATCCTGGCAATGAAGACAGTTGCTATGGAAAACACACAATGGAGCTGGCTTTGTAAACACAGACATGGCTCATCCACTGATAATTATGTGTTTTCAACAGAAAGATTGCAATTTTCAGGGAGACAATACAAAGACACAGAGAGAAGGGGGAAGAAGCGCATAAAACATGCTCACTCGCATTTCAATCAAGAGAAAGGCCCTGAGGGTGATTAACAAAATGGTGGAAAAAAACAGCTATATTGTTAAAGAAGAATGTCAGTTTGCAGTCACCACGACACAACCAGAGGAGGACTAGAGTGGCTCTGTAAATGTGTTGTGTGGGGAACATGCTCAGTACCTACTGAGTGCCACTCATGTGTAGGCTGGTGAAAGTGTCTCCAAGCCGTCTCCCGAGCCTCCAAGCTGGCCTTGTGCTCAATGTTAGCTTGGGGGTACTTCAAAATGATGTACAAAGCCCATACATTGTGTAACAGCCTGTGTGCAATCATTTTTCAACTCTTCACCTTGCTTACTGTGGAAATTTTAGTCCAGACTCTTATAGAGATACTTTTTGTAAAATTTCACGTTTTGTGTATCTTTCCCAGATTCAGATGAGAAGGTCAATACCAATTCCATTCTTGTGTGTCCAGTACAGATGTAGCAATTGGCTGCATGCTAACTGTGTTAGCTCAAGGCACAGGGGGAAATCAACTAGCCTAGCCTAGTGAAATGATGGAAATACACCTTCAAGCATCTATAAAAGCTGAGTTATTTAGGCATTACATATCGCATCTTTATGATGAGTAAAAATAAAAGCATCAAAACGAGACCTTTGTTGTTTTAAATTCAGCTACATTCAGGGCGCCACCTGTCAGGGTTGCCAGTTCAGTCAGCCGAGTTTTGTTGTAATGCTCTGACGCCAGCTCACTTGAGGTGGCGCTTCACAGGTAATGACCGGGGATGGATGCATGGATATGTGTTTTACTGACAAGTGGAAACAACTGACAAGTGGAAATCCACTTTTACAGCAAACTAACCTGTGCTTAGACCTGCGACCACCTTATGTTCATGCTACTAATATTTCATGGTATGACGTTAACTATTGGTTCACAGTAAGTACTTTGTATTCCATAACAATGGATGGATTTCAGCATCAGTAAAACGTCATGAGTTGGGGTATATTCTCAATGTCTATTCTGATTTTTACCTCATCCTTCTGCATCATGCATACATATTGTTTATCACCACAACACCAACCTGCATTACAGCATTAAAAAAGCAGGTGTTCCCCAGGTTGTTGATGCCTTTGACAGGAACCAATGTGCTGTTGATGGTGCTCTTCCCTCTGGCTTGCTCAGCATGGTCAGCAGGCTCCTCTCGCAGCTTAATTAATTTGGGTAATGTTCCTAAACAACAGAAGGACAGCGAGTCAGCGATGCCTGGTGGAACTGCACAACGGAAACCATGCCGCATGTTAACTACATATTACACAGAGATGCTGCTGTTGTGGACTTCAGGCCTTAGCTATGACTGCGAGATGGAGTTGAGGACTTAGGTGGGATTTAGCCAGCTGCTGGTAAGTGCACCTTTTTTGGGAGTTGAGGCTAAAGTTTGGCCTAAGAGCTGGAACAGAGAGCCTGCCTTGAAGTTGGGATGGAAACTACAAGCTGAAAAAGCCAGAGACTGTGGCTGGGAGCATGGTGCTGGGGTGGCAGCTGGAAGGAGAGCTAGGTCATCTGTGGAAGCAGATGACAGCTGGAGATATTTCCGCTGGTTAGGGAGGGGCAGAGGTTGCAGGGGTGGATGGGAAAGATGAGTCTCTGGAGCCAGCTGTTAATCCTGATCACCATTGAGAACTAACCCAAAACAGAAAAATCAGCAACTACAGATGGTCAGAATCTAACACAGCGAAGGCGATATAATTGGCTGTACACGTACACTTTATCTAGTGGGTGTGTAAGTAAGAATAAACATTAATTAATATAATTTCTATTATTCCTAGTAGCATTAAATTTTTTGTAATACATTGCTTTTACAATTACTAATGATATATTTTTTTAATTGTTAATTGACTGACATTAAATCAAATCCCATTTAGCATAGATTTAAAAATAACGTCTTTACAGTTAACCTTCAATAGATTAATAAAAAACTACAAACTATAATATGGTAATATAATGGTAATATAACCAAAAATGTATTATCAGACAACACAGATTGACTGTTTTTTTTCATTCATTCAATAATCAAATCTTAATCTAAATCATCTGCACAGACAAGATCCTAGCAACGGACAGCATTACACATTTCAGGTCCTTTTTCTGTCCCAGTAGTGCACACTGTATTGGATTTAGCAAGGACGGTGATCACAGGGGATCAAACACCTTGGGATTCTACATTGATTGCTGCGTTCTGCGATGTTATCAAACCAGAGATATACCAAAGCAGAAGCATCAATAAACAATCCGGCTTCAGTTAAGGGGTATTTCCGTGCACACCACCAGGCATGAAAAAAATTATTATTAACTATGGAAAACACTGAAGGACCCTTAAAATCAGTAGCCAGCCACATCAGCGGCAGCCATCTTGGTACGGTCCCTCAACCACTCTCCTCTGCATCGTCATCGTATCAAACCCGCCCCATATTAGATAAATGGTTGTGATTGGCCCGGCCATTTCCAGGCCGGGTGGAAATCTGTTTGAACGGGAGGGGGCCCAGACGTATTTGCTAGAGCAAATGAAACATGAGCTTGCAGATTAATCTGGTTCCCAGGCTATAAAATCAGTACACTATCATTCAAATAACCCAAATTTACAACAAAAACTTGATCTAATGCTTAACTAGCCAATCACAAGCAGTGTATAGTTTTCCAGTGTACATGTTGGCCTTAGGTATGCAAACAAGGCATGGTATGGGACATGCAATCACTGATTAACGAATTCACCCAGCTCATCCCTTCTAATTGAATAGTCATCAGTCCGGTTAGTAAAGGGAGAGACAAGTGGTGTTCCGTCACATTAGGCATTAATGAGCAGAACAAGTGAAAAGACCCAAGGCTCTGCAGAGATGACTAGAGAGTTAGCACCCATCCCCCTGCCCCCAAAAGAACTGAAAATTTACACATTTTACACTACTTAGCATGTCTTTCATGCTCCAAGAGAGTGCAAGCTGCCTAACTGCCTAGCGCGCACACACACACAGACACACACAGCTATGTCTAGGGGTCACAGGTGGAAACATCGCAATCTACCTGATTATCATCACTACATGATTAGGAGGACTAGATAAAAATGTTTTGTTGATTTTGTATCTTACCTGACAGAGGGTCACAAAAATAGTGTGTTACTTATTAGGACTGCAACCAACAACTATTTAGGTTATTGATTAATCTGCCAATTATTATGTTGATTAATTTAGATTAATCAGACAAAACATCTTATTCGAGGGTTAGGGTGTGCACAGCTAATAAGTTTCTATCGCAATCAAAAATTTAACTGCGCAAAATGTGAAATTTGCTAAACTGTCTTTTTTTTTGGGTTCACCCAGACTGTAATACAAACTGTTCAGTTTGTCAGGTGCATGCAACATTATGACAAGTTTTTATGACAGTGTTGTTCAGTCTGTCTGCTTGACAATACAATTTTGCTTGAATAAGAATAAGAATACATGATTGAAGTGAGATGAACAGACTTATTAGATAAAACAGATGTCGATAAAGCTTTCCTTTGGGGACAAAATTTGCAGTTGAAAAATGGGAAATAATCTCAATATTCGAATAATTCCTTTTTACACCAGAAATACTGTGTTAATGATCAGATGCTTTAAATTAAATAACAATAATAAAATAAAAATGCTTCTGCATAGCCTTAAAACAATTTGAAAACAACTGATACAGATTAATAGTCATGGACTGAAATTTGGCATTGAATGGCTAGACAGCATCAATGTCATTTGATGGGTACCATAAAGTGTTTCGACAGCCGGCCCCAACTCTGAACAGAGTGAATGAGGTTTGATCCTTGAACACTTCACCTAAGTGAACCAGTCAAGAGCTCAGCTTTGCTGTTTAGGTCACTGGCGTGAACCAGTTTATGGCTAATCCAAGAAACCTGGACCCAGCCATGAGCCATCATAATCAAGTCAACCTGGCCCTTGGCTCTTACCACTGTTCCCCCTTAACACCAACATGGCCTTGCTCCTTGCATGCTTTGCCTTCAATTCAAGGAACCACGCCTTACCTAGAACACACTAAAAAAAAAAAGTAAACAACACTATTCATCCAACAACAGTGCTCAGCCCATGACTGGCCGCTATCAAGCAAGCTTTTTCCTCTTCAAGGCCAAGGACCCTGATAGTGCCCCCCCCGCCGTTTGGGTCAGAGTGATGTGAATGACTTTATTTAAAAAAATTTAAGCTTCTGCTTATCAGCCGACACCTAATACCTGAACACACAATTTGATTCCATTCAAACGTCCATTCAGTCAAACTCTTGCTTGAAATCCATGCTGCCGTTACAGATCATTTCTCCAAAGGCAATATATATATACATATATACACACATACATACATATACACATACAGTGGTGTGAAAAAGTGTTTGCCCCCTTCCTGATTTCTTATTGTTTTGCATGTTTGTCACACTTAAATGTTTCAGATCATCAAACAAATTTAAATATTAGTCAAAGACAACACAAGTAAACACAAAATGCAGTTTTTAAATGAAGGTTTTTATTATTAAAGGAGAAAAAAAATCCAAACCTACATGGCCCTGTGTGAAAAAGTGTTTGCCCCCCCTGTTAAAACATAACTTAACTGTGGTTTATCACACCTGAGTTCAATTTCTCTAGCCACACCCAGGCCTGATTACTGCCACACCTGTTCTCAATCAAGAAATCACTTAAATAGGACCTGCCTGACAAAGTGAAGT
>OMKR01038493.1:0-13232 GCA_900302355.1 Cyttopsis rosea | reverse complement strand
CTCCGAAAACTTAAGGATGATGTTGTTGGTGCTTTGTGTGGCCACACAGTCATGTGTGAACAGGGCGTACAGGAGGGGGCTGAGTACGCAGCCCTGCGGGGCTCCGGTGTTCAGGGTCAGTGCCGAGGACGAGAGGTTTCCCATTCTCACCACCTGCGGTCTGCCCGTCAGGAAGTCCATGATCCAGTTGCAAAGGGAGGTGTTGAGACCCAGGATCCTGAGCTTTGGGACGAGCTTAGCGGGCACAATTGTGTTGAATGCTGAGCTATAGTCAATGAACAGCATCCTCACGTATGTGTTCCCCTTGTCCAGGTGGGAGAGGGCAGTGTGAACTGCCAGGGAGATGGCGTCTCCGTAGATCTATTGGTGCTAGATCTATCTAGCACCACTTGGCATTTATAGAACATATATTCTATACAAATCTGGGGTAGCCTATAATATAAGCAGATGCTTTTATACCTTGAGAATATCATATCTGTAAACATTTACATAGGCCTATGCTTACACACAAAAACCTCTCTGTAAGCTTAATTAATTGATGGCTACTTCCACAATCTCATTGGCTGGGCGGTAAAAAAGTATAAAGTATTTTTACTTTTAGTTTATTTAAATCTATTGCTCCTGTAGGCCTGTACCAAATGCATTGTCTGAAAGATGTTTGAACTGATATGAAACAGATTAAATTGATATATGTTATGAAAATATATATATTTTTAGCTGAAATAGACTAACAATTGTATTAATAATAATAATAATAATAATAATAATAATAATAATAATAATAATAATGACAATCGTCAAATATTCATGGAAAGCCCTTTGGGTTGCATGTTAAAGATTGTAATTCTTATTTTTATTCTTATTAATGGGAAGGGGGGGTGTCGGGGCGGGGCCTACGTCTTGACGTCATGACGTCATGACGCAGCTGGCGGGAGTTTTGACGTTCCGGTTGCTTGTTTGCGGCGCGGGAGACCTGAGCGGAGCCACATTGTAAACTGTTCTGCCGAACACTCCGTTGTACCGTAAGTTGCTTTATGGCGTCCGCGCAGTTTTCATGACACGGTGCTTATATACGTCGTTGAAATTAGATATAAATATGAAAAGCAGACACTAGGGGGTTATTTGTGCTAACTTTGCTTAGCCGTGACGTCACTTGTGTCCACAGTTCAGTTTACATGATCCGTGCTTTGCTACTCACCAGACGGATTCTTGATTTAAATGAGAATCATCTGGAATCAACTAATGTCGTTTTAAGAAATAGACAAGATAAGAAAACATTTTATTAAAGCCCGGATTCAGAAAACCAGGTGTTACAGCAGCAAATACAGTGTAAGTCGATAAAAATAACACGCATATACACACCTGTAAACAGATGTTTGAAACGTCGCAATGAATAAAATGTGACGTAGGTGAGTTACCGTCAGTTGGTTTGGGGAAAATTAACTGTCTACTCAGTGTTTATGTTCCAGTCTTCAGTGCCAATAATTGGCTCTTCTGCAGTAGGTAGACATGCATTTTTAGTACAAGTTTTATTTTATGCCACTATTATCGTGGCAAAATGAACAAAAAAGACAATGAAGTTGTTCATGTCGAGTTTATTTACACAGCCCTTAATCACAGTACAGTCTCAAAGGGCTTCACAAACCCACATTTCACATAGAAATCAACAGCCTCCCCTAGTCTGAACCCCAGTCCGGGCCAGGAAACACTCCCAGAAAAACCCTTCCAGGATGACCGAGCTGCAGTGGATGCCGAGTGTGCAACATTAATAATTTAATATGACAAGTCATTGGTTGTTGGTTGTATTTCTATACTATGCAATGTTAAAGCTAGACAGTGCGAGAGTCTATTTGCTGGTGCAGAGCGCCGCAGGTAGACTCCTCCAGGGAAGGGGAAGTGGTCCTCATCAGGTTCGATCCATGTTGGTCGGAGCAGTGTCCTCCACATCTGGAAAAGGGTCACGACTGGTCTCCTCCTGGCTCCATGACCACAGTGGGTTAATATCCAGACGTTAGATCTGTTATGTAGCACTAGATGTTAATATCCCTTAATTGCACACGTGAGACATCCGTTTTCTCCCTCTGGAGCATGTAGGAAGTGGAGTTCAGAGAGTGATGGCCAGGACTCATCTCAATTATTTGTTTGACAATTAATCATCAAATAAAACAAACAATAACAAATAAAACATACCAAATTCAGAGTTGCCTCCAGAGTCACTTACAGGTGTTCTTATTATTGACAGTGTGGACTTGTGGGGTTAAAATGCCTTGTGAGAGGAAGCCCATGCGGTTCGGTCACTCCGAGGGACACACGGACGTCTGCTTTGATGACAGTGGGAAGTAAGTCCAAGTGTTAAGTTTAAGCATTTATTATCACAAAGTGGCATGAGATTCTAATTAAAATAAAGTATACTACTGTATCAAATCTGCATCATGCTCTATGCAGTCAGACACACACACAATCCATCCACTACAAAACATATAGACTGTCAAAAGGTAATACGTTGGCTTTTTGGCAATATAATCTACATTTGGGTGAATTTTCTTTATGCTGTAGTGTACAGAGAAAGTAAAAATGAACAGGCAACATTTTCTACTTCAAAATAAATGGCAAAAATAAATTATATTAACTTGAGTGGGGGGCTTATTTTCCCTAATATGCAGAACTACTGGATTTGTCTGTATGCCCCATTACTAACCAGTAATGATTTACTTCAGGTTTGTGACTGGTGGAAGTGACGGGGATGTTCGGATATGGGAGAGCCTGGATGATGACGACCCCACATCCATCAATGTTGGGGAAAAGGTCTATTCCCTGGCACTTAAGGTAGGTTTTCCTGTTGAATGCTTGAAGGATTTGAATCCAAAATGCGGATATTTATTGTTGTGGTACATCATTTAAGAAAAGGCGTCCTCGAGCTATGTGAAGTGTAAAGTAATCGGTTTTGTTTTAGTGCTTCGTAGAGCAACATTCACTCTGAAGAAATGATGAATCTGTGTTTTATTGTTCTGCAGAATGGCAAGCTGGTGACCGCAGGGTCCAACAACACGGTGCAGATTCACACGTTTCCTGAAGGGGATCCGGACGGCATCCTAACCCGCTTCACCACCAACGCCACCCACATCGCCTTCAACAGCACAGGCTCCAGAGTGGCGGCTGGCTCCAGGTACTGAGCATTGTGGGTGGTGGGGCTGACATCGGTGGTGGAGGTAATCCTTGCTGTTGAGATGAAAGGATAGATGATACTGATGTGGAATGCCTAAATCATCGTTGTTGCGTCTTCCCCGTTGCCAAGTGTACAGTTACAAGAACTTTTGTTTCTGCAGAAAGGGCATCTTCTTGCTCTAATCGCTTCCTGTACAAGATCAGTGACAGAAATGATTCCATCTCTATCCAAATAATATATTTTATTTTTTTATAGTTTATTGTTGTCAAGTGTTCCCAACACATCTGCTTTAACCTTCAGGTTAAAAACAGTCCTGCTGGAGATGGAAATAACATGTCTTGAGTAATATATGACATATAAATATAAAGTAAACACGTTACTTTATCCGTGCCAACAACTGCTTATATTCTGATGGTCTGTTGCCAGTAGAGAGTTTGAAATTTATCAAATCTGTTGTCACTGTTATCAACAACATCACTGGCCACTAGGGGGTGTTATGTTGACGCTCTGTCACAGTGCTCCTCCATTGACTTGAATGACAAATGTACTCAAATTGTGAATTCTATTCTGCTGCTGGTTGCTACATATTGATGAGCTTAGTAAAGTCAGTGGCCAAATCTTTGTTTTTATCCACCTAGAAGACAACCAAAGCGACCAGCTTGTCCTGTAGCAGGTGGAGATTTCGCAGTGTGTCATGTGTGTCCTTGCACGCTCTGAACCGGCCTTGACTTTAAACACAATGCCTTTGCTCCAGCCGCCACCGCCAAATGAGCAACGCACAGAACTGAGCCTCAATCTGTGTTTATTTCCTCCCGTGATGCAGACAGAGCAGCGATTCAGATGGTTTTATGATTAGACTTGATTGGAGATAAACTGTGTTGTTGCTGGTATCGATTTGCTCTAAACAGTTTTATCACCGCGATGAAAATGCGGGGGCGTGGTGCCAAATTGATGTTACCATTTTCACACAGCTAATGCTTGCTGTGATATTGATTTGTAAAAACTAAAGCATGCAAAGCCGTTCGGGGCTAATTCGAAGATCCTGGTGGTTCAGGAGAGGATGTCTGCATTATTCTGTTGTTCTCATTCATTGATTCGGCTATTTATACGTCGCTTCCTCCACATGCTGTGGCTTCATGTTCTGGTCTGCACGTATTGTTTGTTTCTCGGTTTGATTTTGTCGTTTCTTCCCCGACTTTGCTCAGTGACTTCATGGTAAAGGTGGTGGAGGTGTCAGACAGCAGCCAGCAGAAAACACTGCGTGGCCATGATGCACCGGTCCTCAGTGTGACCTTTGACCCCAAAGACGAATTCCTGGTGGGTAGCCCTCCATTCCTGCGTCCTTTGTGTTGTTACTGTGTGGAGTTCTGTATGAGTGTCTCCTTTTCCATATATAATGTATTGTCTTTTAACTTCCATCAATTCTTGTTTTAATTTGTTGCTGCAATAAAATAAAATTGTGGGCCCTGGTCTCACTAAATTACATCAGTATCGTTTCTGAAATGTCTGTTTCCACAGTTCGCACTGTTTGTGGAAGCTAAGGGAATTTTTATAAACTACGATCCAGACAGAAAGATTTAGGGAATATATATATTTTTAATATTTCTTTCCCTGGTGAATTGGATATTTTGGATTTGTCATTGATTTGAATAATTTCACCTCTGCATATACAGTATAAGTATTTATACATGTCAGGTTGATAATCAGCATATTTCTCAGCATGGCAGTAAATTAAATGGCTTGCAGCCTTTCATGTTCCTCATGTTGGATTCCAACTCTCATCTACATTCACTAAAACTTTCACATTTCCGTGAACTCGTGTTTTCTTTCATTGTCAGGCATCGGCGAGCTGTGATGGCACTGTCGTAGTGTGGAAGATTGAGCAACAAGTAAGCCTTTTTATTTTATTTTTTTATTATTTATTATTATTTATTATTATTTTTATTATTATTGAATTTGATGTTCGGTGTCACTTTATTTTGACAAGTAGTTTTTAGTACAAGTTCATCACCTGTACTATGTGGGATTCCTCCACCAACAGACTCAGGTGGTCAGTTGGCCTCTGCTGCAGAAGTCCAACGACGTCAGTAACGCAAAGTCCCTGTGTCGACTGGCGTGGCAACCCAAGAGTGCTAAGGTGAGCAATGGGACTCCGGTTCCATGTATGAGCTAGTTGGCTATTTTGAGCCATTATTTAATAACAGCCCTGCAAATTCGTTGTGTTGCTTGCTCAAGTAATCCTAAAAAATCCACAACAAAATTTGAGCACTGTTCAAACACCATCTTCATCATGCATTGGATTTGGTCATTTTTAAGTTAAATGTATTAAAATGTACAAAAAACAGACTCGATGTGCGGAGACAATAAAGGACAAATATGGTCTTGGATTACGAAACAAATGTTGGACAAATACAGGTTAATTTTCAGATAAAATAAATATTGTGTAAATACTAGAGAGACAGATCAAAATGGCTGCCTCATGAATGTTTGGAGCTGGATTAGTGGTTTCCAGGGCAACATGAAGCTCTTTGCTCCTCAATTCATCATGTCTATGTTTACTTGTAGCTTTTGGCGGTTCCTGTGGACACCACGGTACAGCTCTACCAGAGAGATTCCTGGGAGCACGTGAGCTCCCTCTCTGACGACATGATCACTCAGGTGAGGTCAGAGCGCACGTCCCTCGTGGATCAGTATTATCTCCATAAGACATTGAGATTTGAAATGGAAATTCCAATTTATTTTGCCTCATGATCAACGTCACACATTGAGGCATATAAGGCCAACGGATAAACATCAAAAAATTTACAACATTCTATTTTATGTCTATAATTTTGGTCAGAAGCCGAATTTTTCTCCTTTTTTCTCCCGCAGCCCATCAACGTGGTATCCTGGTCGCCCTGTGGGCAGTTCCTGGCGGCAGGTAGTTTGGGGGGGCTGCTGACGGTGTGGGATGTGAGCAGCAAGCTATGTGTGGAGAGGTACGGTGCAGACGACCAAACTGTATTTTCAGCAATGGAAAATATATCCCTTTTTTACAGTTCTAAATTGTGCGTGACAAAGCTAGTGAGTGAGATTAAGTTAAATTCACTAAATACACACATATTTACATTTACACGCAAATCATATTTCATTACTATGCAGTAAAATTAGTTTATTGGGTTTCAATGGAGTCAATATTTTACTTTTTATTTAAGTAAAAAAATGTAATTGATAGAATTTAATTGGTGTAATATTGTATATTGTAATATATCCTGATATGAGACTAGATTATCTGGGATTTTGGTTATCGAAATATACTTAAATGTTGTCTTTAAGGATCATTACAGTAAAGTAATGCAGTTTTGCAATTTTCTGTTTCGCAAATGCAATTTTTTAATCATTTTTATTTTCTTTAACTTTTTGTGTCTAAATATCTTATGAAAGTATCAATAGTCACCCCCCCAAAGTATCGTCAAATAATCTATCAAAATATTGTGTGTGCTCCATTTCAGGCAGAAGCATGAGAAGGGCTACACTGTGTGCGGCTTGGCCTGGCACCCGTCCGGAGGCCAGATCATTTACACCGACACAGAGGGTTGCCTGGGCATGCTGGACGACCTATCCACGGCTCCATCCAAGACCTCCACTAAAACCAACAAGGTATTAAAGTTAGTCATCTCTGATTTTTATTGTCTGTAGTTTAATTTTTACTGGTTTTTATTATTGCCTTTTCTGTTCCAATGTGTGCTGTTGTAACATCTTAGTGCCGTCGGTGGGATAAGTAAAGTATCTAACAATCTCAATAGATGGATACTTTAGTCATCCCTGAAGGGAAATTGCAGTGTAAGACCAGTACACGTTCGAGCAACAAACCAAAAAAAATTGCAATATGCAATTTACTGTATATCATTCATTTGCTCAACTGTGAGCAAATATCAGGACAATGGTCAGGGGTAATATAAAATGTGTGCGCTGACTAGAAAACTATGGAGCTAAAACTGCATTTGACACCGGTCAGGTCCTTGAACCTCATGGAGAACTGCATGGTTTGAATATAATTCATGAACATACAGTATGGTGTCCTCACATCTCATGTTAACAGTTGAATGATTCAGGATAAGAGGAAATATTGAAATGAAATATTCACCTGCTCACCGTTCTCTGGACATTTATCAGGCACAATCGAGCAAAGACGCGAACGACTATGACGACCTGTTTGATAACGATGATGACCATCTGATGGACGATGGACTCAGCGACACTCGCTCCCCGCCCAAAAACAAAGTCGTCGGGGGTGATGATGAAGACGACGATGATGACCCTATGCCTGCCACGGGGCGTGTGAAGAACAGAGGCTCGTTCCTGGACGACGACAACTCGTTGGGTAAGTGTAAGGATGTACAGGGGAAATGGTTAAATATTTAATATAACTGGCACTTTTGACTTAACTTTTTTTATGAAAACTCTTAATTTGTCTTAAATGGTTTGAAAATATTACATTGTCTAGAATGTGGTTTCTTTTTCTATCTAGGCAATATACAACCGTATTCTCAATATTTGTCATTTGATTTTGGGCAAAAATCTGATGGAAAAAGGTACAAATAATGAAGGAATACATAACCAAGATGTTGGAATGCGCATTATACCATGATAAAATGATTGGTTATTTCCATTAATGTTGCTATATATCATTTGTAATTTGTGTATATTTTCAGTGAAAATTAAGTGTGGAATGACCGTGATTCCTTCAATGTCTCAGTCTAAAATGATGTCCCTAAAATGGAAATGTAGTGTAAGAAGTATAATATTTACTTACTTTGTTTAAATATATGTTACTTGTTTTGGTTGTTGTCATTTTAAATGGGAATTAAAGTAACATTGAACACAAAATCGAAAGCTAAATAAACTTGGACACGTGTTGTCATTCAGACACCGGCTCGCTGAAGATCAACCTGGATAAATATGGAGATGAGGACGATGCGGGCAGTACTATAGTGCCCTCTGTAGGCCTGGCGGCACTCCAGCGTCCAGTGTACGATGGGCCCATGCCCACCCCGCCCCAGAAGGCCTTCCAGCCCGGCTCCACGCCCACACACTTGATGCATCGTTTCATGGTAGGACTTATTAAGGAACTGAATCCCTCATCTTCCTGAAACATGTGGATGGTAAATATGTCTGTAAATGGCAGTGGAAAGCACATGCTTTAAAATGTCTTAATTTCAGTTTTACAAATATAGGTCTTAATTTCAACATAAACATTTTGTGTGACTTTATTTTTCTTTTTATCAAAATGAGCCATGTTCTTCTGTATTCTTCTACCCTATTTCTATCTAATATGTACCTCTGCACTGTACTAAATATCTAATATTTTCCTTTACGCAATACTTTATTGAATAAGACATATTGGTGATAATGTTAAATTACTCCTAGCAAAATTATTATTATTTAATATTTATTTTTCTATTTTACACCTCTCATAACACCTAATAAGTATCCTGAAAAGTAACCAAATCAAATCCTAGTTTCTGATTTGTGTCCCAGATGTGGAACTCCGTGGGTATTGTGCGCGGCTACAATGACGAGCAGGACAACGCCATTGACGTGGAGTTCCACGACTCTGCTGTGCACCACACCATGCACCTCACCAACACGCTGGGACACTGCATGGCCGACCTCTCCCAGGAGGCTGTGCTGCTGGCCTGCCCGGCCACAGAGGAGCTCGCCAGGTAGGGATGAATTTTATTTAGAGTGCTTCACACGTAACGGCAAATAATAACAGAATTAAAGAAGAGGTAGAATGGGTAAATATGAAGGGAATTGTACATCATATACTGTATATTACATGTGTTATTTGTATAGTATTCGTTGCATATTCAATGCCTAGAAGATTTTTTTCTAATACAAAATTTGTTTAAATTTAGCTAGAAAAGACAGAAATTTCTGATACCTGCAATAATAAGATTATAAGAATAATAAGAAAATATATAGGCAAAAGATACTGTATATCAAAGAAATATCCATAATCAAAATATGTATTTTTGTACAGTATGCAGTAGAGTATGTACATTGCTTTAACTGGGATAATAATAATGTACAGTATGCAGACTATTGTGCAAGGGAAGCAATATGCGAGGATGATAATAATAACAATAACACATAAATAATCTATATAATATTTTGATAATAACTAACTAACAACTAATGATGGAAGTCCTTAAAACCTCCACCTCTTGGTTCCCTAGCAAGCTGCAGTGCCTGCACTTCTCGTCGTGGGACACTAACAAGGAGTGGATGTTGGACCTCCCGCGGGGGGAGGATGTGCGGGCGCTGTGCCTGGGCCAGGGCTGGGTGGCCACCGCCACCAGCGCTCTCACGCTCCGCCTCTTCTCCATCGGGGGCGTCCAGAAGGAGCTCTTCAGCCTGCCGGGCCCCGTGGTCTGCATGGCTGGCCACGGGGAGCAGCTCCTCATTGTCTACCACCGCAGTATGTACACACACACACACACATATACTGTACATACATATACTCATACCTACCTCCTCGTCATGGATTGAAGTAATTAGTTCCATCTACAATTTAAGAGCAGATATATGGTTAGGCGATATTGACAAAATCAAGATACCAATCAATGATACCTCAATATTGATAATTTGACCATATTTTGGGGATGACTATTGGTGCTTTCAGATGCTATTTACACACAATGAATATTTGAGAAATAATTATTAGTAATGTGGTTAGTCTTCAATCATTATATCGATATATCGCCCAGCGCTATTGTCACTAGATGGGAACATTCCCTGTTTGAGTAAAACAAACCCTAAATTGACCCAGTCAACATCTGGCTTTGAAAGGTTCATAAAAACATTTCTAGATTTATTCTACAATGACTGAAGCATTATTTTTTAGATTTGCCCTTGATTGTCTATGAGGGGGAGAAGAACTAGGGAAATACAAGTTATTAAGGTATACAAGAATAAGGTTGTATAATGTGAAGTCAAGCACGTCATGCTGCCCTGGTTAAGTGTGCACGTGTCTTCCTTTGTGCTTCCAGCCATGGGCTTCGACGGTGACCAGGCCCTGGGCGTGCAGCTGCTGCAGTTCGGCCGACGGAAGAGGCAGCTAGTCCACAGTGAGCCACTCCCGCTCTCTCGCAAATCCTACCTGTCCTGGCTTGGCTTCACTGCAGAGGGTAAGAGGCACAACCTCAACTGGAACGGGGGAGGCATTCGGATCGACCAAATTATTTTTATATATTTTATTGGAGAAGCAATCGATAGTAATGTGGTTATTATGACGAAGCCGGTAGAGGCATTGATTAGAATAGCCAGAAAGTTGCATTACTTTACTGAAATGTATCCTTAAAGTCAACATATTTTGCTAACCAGACAATATCGCAGAAGTGTCATATCAGAATATTGATATTATATCGATATATAGCCCAGCCCGAATGTGATCTTAAACTCAGTATTTCAATTGGAATTTTTTATTTTTTATTTTTTATTTTTTTTGGAAAAAGGTTTTGGAACTGGTATCGAAAAACTTCACACCAAAGTGACATTTTAATGGCATTTAACACTGCTGTACAACACAGTTGATTACTTTTTTTTGTTTTTTTCTGATCAGGTACCCCGTGCTACGTTGACTCTGAGGGTGTGGTGCGGATGCTGAACCGCTCTCTGGGAAACACGTGGACGCCGGTGTGCAACACCAGGGAGATGTGCAAGGGCATGTCGGACCACTACTGGGTGGTCGGCATGCACGAGAACCCACAGCAGCTCAGGTAGGAGACCCCATGTTCCCCTGCTCTCCCACCAACAATGGATCTGTATATATATGGATTTAAAAACAATTACATCGTACAATTTGAAATAAGAGACATAACGCAGCCTTCCCAAAATCCCAGGTGCATTCCATGTAAGGGCTCCAGATTCCCCCCCACCCTGCCCCGGCCCGCTGTGGCAGTGCTGCCCTTCAGGCTCCCGCTGTGTCAGACCACCACAGAGAAGGGCCAGATGGAGGTATGGGCCAAGCCAAACAGTTTATATTCGCACAAAGTGAGCAGGTCATCTGGCTCCCTGAGGGTTGCTAGTTCCATCACCTTCTAACCCCCTAACTACTCCTGAAGAGCTGGTTGTTGCCTTACACTGCAGACTTCGCCTTTGGTGTTTAAATATGTGTTTGAGAGCAAGTGAACGAGAGGAATTCATTGTAAACTGGGAAAAAGAAAAGTAGCAACTGACCGCTTCTTAGGTGTGAAAAAACCTGTAGTGCACTTTGGAAAAAGGGAATAGCGGTCTTAAAGTTACTTGCATTGATTCAAGTCAATCACAAAGAATATAATGTTAAAATGCCTTTTAAAAAGCCATTGACGAGCTTACTTATCAGATGGTTAGAACTAGGGGTGCACCATTGCCATTTTCTTTTACTACCGATTTGAGTACTGATACTTGATTAATTGGATCAGCCGATCTGACCACAAATCTATATCGGAAATTATCGGTGCACCCCAAGTTTTACAGTCCTTAATCCTCCTGGGGAAAAAGAAAGTCCCTGAAGATCAGATTGCTCATTTCTCGTTGAAGTTCCAGGTTGTTGACTTTCCACTGAGAGGATGGCAGCTTTTTCTCCTGAAGTGAGTGCATCCATCATCCATCCTCCTGGTTTTCTTCCTCCTTCAGGAGCAGTACTGGCGCTCAGTCCTCTTCCAGAACCACTTCAGCTTCCTGTCCAGCAGCGGTTATGAGATCGACGAGGAGGCACAGAACCAGTTCCAGAAGGAGCAGCAGGAGCTCCTCATGAAGATGTTCGCCGTGAGTTAAAAGCCAAACCAAAAAACCTCTGTAGAGTGCACACGTATACATCATCAAAACTCCTCAGAGATTTCAGTTCTATGTTTTCAGTGCCCATGTTGCCCATGATAATAAGGTGAATTCCAATATGAAAAATAAGAGTTAAAAATAAGAAGTACCTTTTAAAAATAAAGTAAAATCATGACCCAGTGGCATTTCCCCAAAGAGTTGTTGGTCCAGCACAGTGATTTCCGCGAGGCGGATTTTAGACATGTTTCCAAATAGTCAAATATTGGCTCAAAAATCCAGTGTGTGTCAAATTATGCAAAATGACATGACTATATCTTCTAATGCATTGTATGCTCTAAAAACCTTGGTCTCTCTACCATGAAGACGGAACCAATTCAGACAAAAATGGCCAGTGAAAAAATGTGACACAAATGTAAATATTGTTGAACAACCTCAAGATACATGGAGAAAAATAAAATTGTCTTTTAAATAGGGGTAATTGGAATGAATCAGGTTTGATTTATGGGGGACCTTGAGGAAAGAAGGTTGAAGGTTTTTGAGTAAGCCCTGGTCTAGCAGATGAACTTGAATTCCAGTGTAAAGAATGTTTTTATTCCTTCTTGCAGTTGTCGTGTAAGCTGGAGAGGGAGTTCCGCTGTGTGGAGTTGGCTGAGCTGATGACACAGAACGTGGTGACGCTGGCGATCCGCTACGCCTCGAGCTCCAGACGTATGGCGCTCGCCCAGCGCCTCAGTGAGATCGCCCTGGAGAAACAGAACCAGATCCGGGAGGAAGAGGCTGGCGAGGAGGAGGAGGAGGAGGAGCCCCACGTCTCTAGCTCCAGGTGAATTTCTGGGTATCTGTCAACATGAGTGCGACAGAATACAAAACTCAAACAAAATTTTAAACAGAAAAAACTCGAAAGAAGAAATTCACCTGAAGCTCTGGTGTTATTTAACTTGTTAATATATGGTATTAATTCCCCCCTCCCTTTTAATTAAACATACTATGGGCCCATCGAAAAAACAAGTACCGTATTTTCCGCACTATAGGGCGCACTGGATTATAAGGCGCACTGTCAATGAATGGTCTATTTTCGATCTTTTTTCATATATAAAGCGCACCGGACTATAAGGCGCATTAAGCGAAACAAAACAGTCAGATAAGTCAGTCAGTCAAACTTTATTAAACGTGTTCACAATAACTCTCAACATTGTTCAAACGTTAATGAGCGTATTCACAATAACTCTCAAAATTGTTCAGTTATCACACGTAAAATACAACA
>OMKR01038484.1:5245-13859 GCA_900302355.1 Cyttopsis rosea | reverse complement strand
CCTCCTCCTCCATTCCTTCCTTTCTCTTCTCTTCTCTTCTCTTCTCTTCTCTTCTCTTCTCTTCTCTTCTCTTCTCTTCTCTTCTCTTCTCTTCTCTTCTCTTCTCTTCTCTTTTCTTTTCTTCTCTTCTCTTCTCTTCCGTCAAGGTCGTTAGCAAGGACAGCCTTTCCACAGCATCCGGCCTCTGACTAGCTGCTGGCGCCAGCCGAGCCTTAAAGGGACAATGACTGCCTTTTCTGGACGGCGGCCATCTTTGTTGACTTCAAACGGAGAAGGATCAGAACGATTGAATTAGGGGTCTATATGTGTATATGGAATTTGTCCCGTTGTCACAACATGAATTTAACGGCCGTTCTGTTTTGGTGGTTTCTGTGGAGAGAAGCTCGGAGTGGGAGCCCGCTCGAGCAGATATTGATTTCTGTGAAACCAGGCTGAGTATATAAATAATCTGATCCCTGAACATACAGACCTGTGGCCCCTACGCTGCAAGTCTGACTCTCCAAGCAGAATCAGAGAGAAGAGGGGATGAGAGAGAGAGAGAGCGAGAACAATGGATGGAGAGAGAGATGGACAAGGAGGGAGCAGAACCGGAATGTGAAGCATTGGGTTTACTTGTCCTGAGTCCATCTTCAGCGAGTTTGACATTTGGGGAATGTGCCGTCTGTTCTGTCTGTCCAATTAGATCAGCACCTCTGCAACGGGTAAATGTTAAAGAGAAATTCCAAAGCCATACCTCTCGCTGAGTTGGGGAGAACTTTAATGGGCTGGTTAGGCGCCGTGCTGGTTGTCTGAAGGTCCCTCCATTGAAGTCCATGGTAGATGCAGGCTCAGATGCGTGCACAGTAGCTGGGGGGAATCGGCTGCTGCACGCGCCTCTCCTACAAAAGGTTTAGTTACCGCCTTAGCTCTAGTGTAAATCTATGTTGTCTAGTTTTCCCTCGTTTTACATTTGGGGAGGGAGGTCTGGTAGTCTAGTTTTCACGGCTTTATTTTGTTAGCTTAGTTTATTTATTATTTGCTTTTGGTAGTTTAGGGGGAAGCCCTGGGTTCGGCGGCCCGCCGAGAGGTTGGCCCAGCGGTTTCCCTTCCTTATGTTCTTTTTGGCCAGACCTCCCAACGCTTATGGGGTTACTGGTTGTGAGTATTTTTGTGTTTTCCTTTCTGTTAATAAACTCTTTATTGTGACATTACCTCTGTGTGGTGTCCATGATATGCTGCTGCCTCATTTCTGGAGCCCTTCAAAGCTGAGGCTGTAACAGTGCCTCCCTCCAGGCCAGGATAGACGGTTTACAAACCCTTGACCGTAAAGGGGAGATGGTTATCGGACAGACGGTCCGATAATCCTTGTGCAAGGGTCTTTTTCCATCTTTTCATTTTCAGTACAGGATAAATTGTTTAAGGCATCAAACCCACCCACTTTGGATAAGGGTGCAGCGCCGCTCGTGGAATTCCTTTGGCTCAATCTAAAATATAAAACCATGAACATCGTGTAAATAAACAACATATTCATACAATACAGTGTCACTGCGACTAGGTGGGAAAACGATCCCGGATGGAGATTTGACAGAATGGATGTGACAGAAACCGGAGTAACTAGTACTGGACTATAATGTCAAGAGACTTTGTCGGCTGAAACTCCTCCATGGGATGGATATTATTCTTGTATTTATAGAATATTTCGGTAGGTATTAAGAAATCATATACCCATCATTCTACTTGGTCAGCCGAGGATGTTTCCAATCGAAGCAGACTTGGCTTGAGTGGGACCTTTTCTCATTTGGGGGAGGTGGTACACCCCCACCCCCCCCCGGATACAGTCCTCTTCCAAATCCCTCACTTAGAACATGGTTATTTCCATGCCATTTCACACCAAAAATGTGACTTAATTCAGTTTTAATTCGGGGAAAAGGACATTTGCGGCTTTTGACTCAAGTGTCATCATAGATACAGATTAGTCACCGCTGGCTGTGGCTTCTGTGTAAGTCTAGCCATGGAAGCTGGGCTGGCGACACACACACACACACACACACACACACACAGAGAAAACACACATACACAGTGTGAATTATTAAGGAGAACAGCACTTCCGAAATGTGATTTTTCCCTCCCATGCTCTGTGAGAAGTGGCATTTCATGGCGAGAGAGAGAGAGAGAGGGGGAGAGAGCGAGAGAATTGCAGACCCAAACCAGCAGGAGAGCAGCGATGAAATCTGAAAGGATTAATACCATGAAAAGTTTTGAAAATTCACTCTAACGCAGTCTAAGCCTCCTCATGTCGCTCTAAACCTCACTTCTCTCTCTCTCTCTCTCTCTCTCTCTCTCTCTCTCTTTGTCTCTCTCTCTCTCTCTCTCTGTCTCTCTCTCTCACACACACACACACTAATGTAATACAAAAAGCGTGTGATTTTCCTCGACCAATCAGGTTCTGCAGTCGCTTTCTACTTGCTGGCGCTGAAGGAGCTGCGACAGGAGGAGAGGAGAGGTGGAGAGGGATGGCGGAAGAGAAAAGAGGGATGGGGACAGACAGATAGAGAGAGAGAGACAGAGAGAGAGAGCTGGAGTTGTAGTACTCCAGATTCAGGCGAGACAAGGGGTGTGTGTGTGCGCAGGCGACGGAGCATAAGGGAAGCCTTATTCTGACATGATTACGCAACGTCCATCAGAAAGAGACAGAGGGAGGGGGAGAGAGGAAGTCTAATGGAGAGACAGAAGGATGAAAAGAAGGCACTTTATTGATCCGTGGGTCGAAATTCAGTGTTATAGCACGACATAAATATATACGGCTGTGTTTAAACTTTGTTAAAGGTGATTTCAGACTCCTGGTCTGTTTACACACATTTAATATCAAATTTCTGATGTTTCTCTGGTTCACTGGACTGCTAAGGTGATGATGAAGTTCAGAATTTGTTTTTAATTTGTTGTCGAGTCACTTCATTCCGTGCACGAGAATAAGTCGATCACCACCGGGCGACGGCAATACTCGGAATATTGCAATATGGTCACGTAAACACCGTACCCCGGTTATCTTCATCCAGTTAAACTGGAAATCGGGGCAACGCGACCCGATGATCGGACCTGGATTTCTCCTCCATCGTTCCATTTATCGCGTAAATGCGCGAACCCGTATGTGATCGCAGAGATTTCACCCGGAAAGAGTCGTGTGGGCAGATAAACAACGGTCACCGTGGAAACTGCCGCTAAACGCAACAGCGTTGTTATGCGGAGTTTGATGAGGGAGCTAAATATAAAGAGATATTTTGATGAAATGGGGAAATATTGAAGAAAGTGTCGGAGAGGACTATAGACGGAGGTTTTTCCCGGACGGTAGAGCAAGTACTTCCTGTCAGTGACCCGGCTACGCCGCTCGCCGTGAACTCTGGTTTTTCATCGCATTATTCCAAACGCATGTAAACACCTTAAATGCATTATTACCTGAACCCGAATATTGAGCTCAATCTGGGCATTGAGCGCATGTGCGTACATGCTGAATATCACAGTTGAATATTTGTGGAAGAGGATTGGGGGGCGTGTGAATAAAAAAATCTCTTGAGTTCACAGATTAAAGTCGGAATGCTGAGAATAATATCCGAAATCTGAGGGGAAAAGTCAGAGTTCAAAAAGTTGGCAAAATTCTGAGAATTCCAAATTTGAACTCAGAATTCCGTCTTTATTCTTAGAATTTTTATATTAATATTAATTTAATATTAATTCTATATTAACCAATATCAATATAGATAATATAAAAAAATTTAATAATAATTTAAAAAAATTAAAAAAGAATTTCCCCCGTAGCCCTAACCCTCTTGGGTGGTTAGGGTAATTTACAGTATATTCGACTTCATCATCACAGGCAAGAGGTGTTTAAAAGCAGCAGGTGCTCATTGTCTCCTACTTGAAGAACGACTTGCTTGAGTAAAATATTTCAGTTTTGTAAAGTAATTTTGATGTTTCTATGGATCCTCTGACATGCTGGATGCACCCTCTGACACACACACACGCACCAGGGACTGTGCACGTGTGTGTGTGTGTGTGTGTGTGTGCGTGTGTGTGTGCGTTGAGCTGTGTGAGTTATTGATTATGTTTGGTGTCGTGCGCTCGTACCGTGCAAACACCTGTCGTGTTGTCATGGCGATGAGCATTTACATACGTATGTGTGTGTGTACCTGCAGTCTGTGCTCAGCCATGTAGTGGTGATGTCCGTCAGGTCATGCATGAGCTTTCACCTGCACTATTTGCTTTAACTACACAGATGCGCGCACACACACATACACATACACACACACACACAATTAGTGTTCTGTCTTTACTTTGCCTTGTAACTTCACTTATTTTGTATATTTGAATATTTTGGGATATTTTTATCTTTCTTTGGAAATGTGGCTATTTTTGTACATTTGTCTATTCTCGTCCATAAATTTCCTTGTATGTGAAAACAAATGCATTCTGAATTAAAAGCCAAAAAAGCCACATTTTCTTCTCTTCCCTCACAAAGTCCCTGGTGGCAGTTTAATGTAGTGCATCTTGTTTTTACTGAGTTTTACAGTCTACTCTGCTCCCACCCTAATATTTATTGGTATCCTCAGCATTCCACTTCCCTTCTTACCCACCCACCTACATTTAATAGTATACATCCTCCTTTACAACTAGAACATCTACAGTTCAACGTCCAGGCACAGTGTGTGAATTATCACTCAACCCAGACCAGCATACTCCAAACAAAGAATCAAATTACTTTGTTTCATGTCACTCCAGTGAGGAAATAAACCAAAAAAAACAGAATTGGAATTCTGCCCTCCTCCAGATGATCGACCGTAGATGGTTCACTCGGGGGTTGCACACGCAAACTCAAAACTCAGTGACTCTCTGTCTGTTTCTTGTTATTTGTGCTTGAGAAGAGACGTTTTGTTGGGAGTACACTTGAGCCAGGGGCACGATTATTATTATTTGCCGCTCGTGGTGCTGCCTTGTCTCATAAAAGTCTTGGCAAGTCAGGCAGATGGCAGGAAATCAAGAAAAATACAACGATAGACAAACATGCATACCCTCGCGTAATATATGAGGAGTTGTAAGGACAAGACTATTTCATCCAAAGATCGTGGGAAATGGGAAATCTCAGCAGTAATAAAATTATAGATGGAAAAAGTATGAACAGACCAAAAAGTGCAGGAAGTCCTTCGCATTGGCGGCGTATTACAGTGTTTTCTGACGGGAACGAACCCTACAATGTGACACAATTAAATTTGGCAAAGTCTTATCAGTTCTGTCACTACTGGTCTCTGTTCTCTGTTTCCTCTCTCTTTCCCTCTCTCTCGCTCCATCTCTCTCTTTCTCTCTCTCCTGTCACTGTCTCTTGTTTTAACATTCTTTATCTGTTTTCCAGCTCCGGCCTGCGCGTCCAGACAGATGGTTAAACGTGGACACAGTTGGAATCATCATCTTCTCTCTCTCTCTCCGTCTGCTGGAGTGGCAGTAAACACCGTAGAGTTGTGTAATGCTCTAATTACAGCAACGGCTTCAAAAGATTAGATAAGATTAGATACGTGCTATTACACGTACTACCGTGAAGTGCGGGCATTCGGATGGCATTTGTCACCGGCCCGTGTCGAATGCCCGAGTGGAATATCAAGGTCTAATGCTGAATGATGATGACAGCACCTTGGGGATACCGAATGCTTTTGTGAATTCCGGTTGACTGAATGTGTTAAGAGCGTCATTGAACTGATGTCTTTCTGTCTCTTGTCCCAAATTGTAATTCCACCCTCCCCCTTTCTCCCTTCATTCCCCCGTAGGAATGGTGGCCTCCTGTTTCTATGTACCCTACTATCCGCCTGCCTCTTTGGGAGGAATCCTTGGTCTTCTGTCCATTGTACATTGGCTCGGGTGATGAGCAGGACAAGGCCAGGTTGGTGATAGGACTGAGGGAGTCCATGGACCTACTGGTGGTAAGGTGTGGAGACCTTACTAGGCTGAAAATGAGAAGAACAAGTGCTTAGAGCTATCTGCTGAGCGTAAGGATGCTGGCTGGAAGATCCCTGTCATGTAGGGTGCCAAGTCTTTTTATCAGCCCCACTCCTTCACAGGAACATGGGGTGGGAGGCGTAGAAGATGATCAGAGAGCAGGACGATGAGGCAGAATAAGGGAAGGTTTCTTCCGAGGCTTTGGCCCCTCAGAAGAAAGGATCAGAAGTGGGGACCCAGAAGGGACCCAAGGACACAACGGTCCTGAGACAAACTGTAGTCTGAGACATGTCACTGTCACTGCTCCAGCCCCGCCAGAAGATGTACAGGGTTAAGGAGCAATGCATCGGGGATCGGTGATACCCAGTTGATGACCCTGCTGTTGGACCTACAGGCCCTACTGAATGTGTATCAGATATCAACACCACTCTTTAGCTAATCTTGTGTAGCCACACCTTCATATCAAACTAACGGAGGTCTGGAGAACTTCTCGTCAGAAAACGTTGGGTAAGGAGACCTTGCGGAGCCAGAAACAGCCATTAGATTGGCTCTGATTTTGAAAGCGCACGCCCCAGAAATGCCACTTCTGGTTTGTTTGTCTGTAATCTTGCGTGGCCACACCTCGTGTCAAACTAACGCAGGGGAGCGCCAGGCTCTAACCAACTATTCAGCTATTGAATTTATCCAGACCTCTGTTAGTTTGACACAGAGGTGTGGCTATGAGAGATCATTCTTGACCCATCACTGACCCCACTATCCCCCTGCCTACTTACTTCAGTGGGGAACATATTTCTCACACTGCAGTTTAACGTTGGTAATTTCGGCTGTAGGTGCATCTGTAACCATAGGAGGGAGGAGTTGGGGGTTCATGTAACTTTAATGTGTGACCATCAGGTTATAGATCAGTGACTTTATATTTACTACAGTCCTCAGCCGGCCAGATGTCTGAAAAACAGAGACGATACTCACCGCTTCCCAATACACACACACACACATACACACACACACAGTCTCCCCATCTTGGTACAGTGTACTACAGATGTGAGATTATGTCAGACAGACCAGCAATGACCGAGGATAGAGATTAGGATTACAGCAACAGCATGCCACCCCAACCCCCACCCTCCTTTCAGATTACACCGTAAAGCCCTCCGTGCGCGCATTCACGTTCACTCACACACACACACACACACACACACATACACAAATCACCAAGACAGCTGTATTACACCAAACTTGCAGAGGAGGGGTTGCACTGCATTGTAAATCCGATATCATGGCCGAGTTACATTACATCTGTTTTTAAACACCACACGATTCTTCCGGGTAAAACTCTTTGGGTAAAATTTAACCAAACAAAGTTAAATTTGGGGACATTTCTGTCTAGACTGTCAGATGATTAGTTGTTTATAGATCAAAACATGGTCGTGCTCCAAACAGGGGGATTGGTGGCGGTCTTGTATAACAAAAAAGCTGTGCTCTTGTCATCCCACAGGTCGTCCCCAGGACAGAGTTATTGCAGCAGTACTTGATGATTAAAGAATGAATATAGAGCGGCATTGCAGGTCGAGAATTTGAACTCCACTTGCAGATCAACTCTGTCCTAGATGCAACGGCATACAAATACTCTGTTGTATGCCAAGCATGCTGACAGCACAAGAAAAAAAATAGACTGTCAGATCCAAACTGTGCATCTGTAAGATGTCTAAAGATAGGACTCGTCAGTGCAGTAGCTCACCTCTGAAGTCTCACAGAGGAGTGGAAAGCATTAAAACATTCAACATTAACCGGTCTACAAAGCACCTGGGTTTATTTTAGTAACATGAAGGAAAAACACTTCAACGCCCTGGTAACTTGCTTGAATCCACATTTGCAGGGTTGGGTTAGATTAATAGGGGACCCATAGATGGACTGCACTTTGAGACAAAGACAAAACTCACATTTTCCATAGAATATGATGTCATGATGTCAGAGAAATGTCAAAATATCTGACTCATGAACTACCGCCATGGTTCCCTTGAGCAAAGCTGTCAATCCTCCATCGTTCCAGTGGAAATGTCTTGGTGGCCCTGCAGCTCCTACCGAGGTGAGCAATAAGCCCTTGCTCTGGGGGTCCTTCTGAAAGGACCATGTCAGACACCACATGTTACATCACCCGACCATTTTCCTGATGATAGGTCACATTATTAGATATTTAATATCGTCTTGGGTTTTGGAAAATTTGAGCGAAATATTGAAAAACCTTCCTTAAAATGATTGGTCGCATATTTTTGTCAATGTTACTTAATTTTGCAGTATATTATATTTATTCATTATTATTAAATTCAGTGACTCAGTAAGTAACTTAATTTTACACCCGTATGGTCCTTTCGATTTTCTTCCTTTTTACCTTTTAGGGGCTTTTTGGGACTTTTGTCCCGTAAAGGTCACAGCACATGTCCTCGAATGTTCCTTAAGACAATGTCCAGATTTGACCGACTTATTCCAAGATGGCAAAGTTTGCGTGGCATCTACAGTATATACCACCCACCTATCTCTGAGTGTATAAATATACAGTATATACATATACATATATACACGTAGTGTACTGACAGCCACTGTACTAACACCCTGTTCCCATATCAAACACCACCTCATTGTGTTAAATCTGCCGTTA
>OMKR01038464.1:0-12582 GCA_900302355.1 Cyttopsis rosea | reverse complement strand
TCTCTCTCTGGCTCTCTCTCTGTCTCTCTCTCTCTGTCTCTCTCTCTCTTTCTCTGTCTCTCTCTCTCTTTCTCTGTCTCTCTCTCTGTCTCTCTCTCTGTCTCTCTCTCTCTTTCTCTCTCTCTCTCTCTTTCTCTCTCTCTTTCTCTGTCTCTCTCTCTCTCTCTCTCTCTCTCTCTCTCTCTCTCTCTCTCTCTCTCTCTCTCTCTCTCTCTCTCTCTCTCTCTCTCTCTCTCTTTCTCTCTCTCTCTCTTCTATTTAGCAGGCATCGTAATGCAAATCATCTGCCAAAATAAATGGCCCATCGACAATTAGGAAAGCTACTTCTATGCACTTTGTCCTCTGTTTTTTTTTTCGCACTTGGAAGTGCACAGGGAGCCTAATTAGTGCCTATTTCTCTTTTCCCTCCCAACTCTTCAGATGGAAGGTCAGTGAGTCCACATGAGTTGTGACAACACTTGAGTACCCTGCCCTTGATCACTGTAATGGGCAGAAAGTCATGACAAAAGATTGATTTAAGCCATTTACTTGTTTCTTTTTTACTTCTCCCAGGAGGTTTACAGGACGGGTTGACCCTTTACTGACCAGAAGTCCTCGTGGAAATGACCTAGAACGTTTCTCTTGGCTTTCACAAGGTGGACCAAACATTTATATCTGCTTAACCTGTTATTGCTGGTTGCCACAATAGTTGTGTTCCTGCTAACATCATCAAGAGACTTCCTGTATATTTTATCTGCACAGATGTGGATATGCTCGCATTGAGTTCTGTCAGTGACGTAAACATCTGTAAATTCTAACGGAAATTAAGAAATCCAGCACAGGTATATCTGAAACTCGCGAGAATCATTCCCAATTGTGGAATGTCAGTATATCATACCATTCATAAGGAATTGACGTTATGATGTATCCTGACCTGTATTATCTTGTGACACATGGCTCTTTGTAATTAGTTTTGCCATAAAACATGGCCTTTTCTTGCACCATTTATTTTACCTTCTGTGCATTTGCACGTTTGCAGGTTTCCCAATCTCCATCCACTACGATATAATTTTTCCCCGTCTTGAGTTTCTCCAGAGGTCCCCAACTTCTCTGCCTCAGTGTGAGAAACTGCCAGCAGAAGTTAGTTACGTAAGCCCTGTTGGGCGTTACATCATTGTTTCGGGGGCCCTGTCCTGGAGAGCCGGGCTTGGCCGGGACCTCGGACGGGTCCGCTGGGCCGTTGCCTCCCACGGACCCCCTTGTCGGAGGGGAGGATGATGGCTATTGGAAGCAGATGCTCAGAGCTTCTCCCCTGCTGGGAGACATGAGTCAGTGGTTGTTGTGAAATGCGGGGAGAAGGGGCTCCACCTGTGTCATATGAAGAGAGCTGGATGACAGAGTTGCTGCAGACTGTGTGTGGCTTTTATATCCATTTGTTTCTAGATAGAGATGTGTGGATGTATGAGTCAGGCTGGTTTTTGTTGCCCTAGATGTGAAAGAGCTGTGTAAATGGAGACTGGTTTATAGGTCTATATAACTGCAAACAAGACCACCTATTTTGTTCTCCAACTGAATAATATTCTCTGTAAATTCTTCTGTAACTATGTATGAAAACACACTGTGGGCCAGATGTGAGTTTTGCCTAAAACATTTTTGTATGACCAATCATAAAATCTCTAAAAAGGAAATTGTGCCTGCATTACTCATTTCACAGCATGCTGTTACTTTCCACTCATGTCACTGCGATTGACATTGGAGGTGTTTCTGTGATCTGCCCTAGAACCCCTGAGCAAAGACTGGAGAGTATTCTGAATATCTAAAATCTGTTAGGCCGGCTGCTTCGGCAAACGGTAGACTTTGAAACGGCTTTGTGGCGATGCAGGCCTGAGCCCATATTGTGTTCCAGATCGCTGCTTTGTGCAAACAAGCCTGTGTAATGCGGTCGAGTAACCCCTTATCTCCATGTGGCCATATTTAAAACTCCTTTTTTTTAACTCTTTTTCTTTTTGCAATAAGCCCTGGTTGGGTAGGGCCCAGACCCATTCTGGTCAGGACTTTGTTGCAACGAGGCAACAGTGGACTGTATCCACTGGATACATAGACCTTGCATAGCTACAATCACAGATTTGATTGTCGTGTGGTTTAACAACTGAAGAAAAGGCTCTTTAGGGTGCGCATTGACCAATGTAGGTCATGGAGACAATGCGACAATGCTGGAGTATTGTCCATTAATTGACAGTCATGTGGTCTGGAATTTGCAGTGCACTGGTAGTTCAGATTTTGCATATCGACCGATAAATGCATATTTGTTTCACATGCAGATCATCCCAAGTAAGAAAAGTTTTGATTTTACAAACCTAGACCAAGACGCATAGTCACTCTGATTCATGATATGTTTGATTTGTCAACAATGTGACGTGTTTGCTGACACAGGCATTTCATCAGCCAACACAAGCAAGTTACACTGTGTACATCCCCGAGCAATCTGATACTGCAGACAAACACATTAGTGAACACTTAAGGAAGCAAAATCTTACAGTGCAAACTCTTAAATAATCTGGACTTGCATGTTTTATAATCTCGTTTTAATGTGAAGACTTGAAATAGGCTATTGGGTGAATCTCACTCTACACTTATTTTGATAATTGCCAAATTGTTTTATAGGAACTGACCATTACTTTGGTACAAATGACATGCAGACACTGAAGTTGAACGGTCTGCCTCAACTGTCATCTTGTAAGTACTGTTGGCTGACTCCACAGCTCTTGAAAGGAAGGAAACAAAAAAAGTCATCTCTTGCGCCAATGATCACAGTAGAATGGCAGGATGTTGTGGTCATAGGTCGTCTTACCCGCGCCTTTGTTTACACACACACACTCCATATCCTTGCGTCCGCTTCATTTGGGCTGCCCTCTTGAAGACCTTATTTCATGTCCAGAAGTTTGCGGTAACCATTTGTCAGTGACATCATGCACATCTCGTAAGAATGTGGTGAATCAACAACAGACCCAAGTCAGTGACACAGCCCCAAACTTCACTCTCGTTGCCACGGCAACAGCTTCATGGTGTGTGTTTATGAATGTACGTGTGTGTGTGTGTGTACAGGCCACATGCATGCAGAGGGCGGAGGGCTCTGTGTTTGTTCAACGGGCCCATTCCCTCCACATGCTCTTTCAATTAGTGTGTCCTCTAGAGCCTGACAGCTTCTATGAAGGCCAAACCCATACACCCATCGCTAGTCCAAGCGCTAAGACCTCAACTTTTAAGTTTTCACCTCCACCGGCATGCACAATGAAGGGTTTCCTGGGTCACCTGGAAACCCCTCCCCATCTGATATCACACAGCATGTCTGACTGGCCTGAGCCATACCTTTCTATATCCGCTTTTCCATCGCATGGAACCGGCCAACTCGACTCGACTCTAATCGCTTTTGGTCCAAGATGCTTCGTTTTCCACTGCAGATAGTACCCTCTCAATGTAGTTAGTGACGGCACATGAAACTGCCGTGACGTCATCTTCAACGCGACACACACTGGAGCATGGAGGATATCAGAAGTGATGGTGTTCTTGATTCTCGGTGTGTGGCTGTTTGTCACAGCAAGGAGACAGATTTTGTTTCAGAAGAGGCTGGAGGCAGCAAGATAAAAGACCCCTGAAAAGTACAGGAGCGTTCCTGTATCGTACATCGGAGCTCAGACAACGAGAGGATTCTGGTTGCTCAAAGGCGACTTCAGAATGTCCAAAGAAACATTTATCTACCTGTGCAACAAACTGCGTCCAGTGATGGAGAAACAGGACACAAATGTCCGCGGGTGAGTACCTCTAAAGAAGAGATTGGCCATCGCACTGTGGAAGCTTGCTCTGAGCTGGCTCAGAGTACAGAAGTGTTGGCCATCTTTTTGGAGTAAGCATAACAACTGTGTGGCGGTGTGTGCAAGAGTTTAGTTGTGTGTGCAGAGATGTTGTTTGTACCGGAACAAATTTGTTTACCAGACCAGGAGAAGTTTGGAGAAATGGCTGCCTACACTGAGAACAGATGGGGGCTCCCGCAGTGTATTGGTGCTATTGATTGATCACACATATCCATCTTGGCACCACAGGAGTACCACTGCAACTATTTCGACCATAAAGCCTGGCACTCCATCATCCTTCAAGATGTTGTAGATGGAAAGGGACTTTTCTGGAACATGTTTGCAGGACTGCCTGGGAGCTTACATGATGCTCGGGTTTTGAGACTGTCCACATTGTGGGAGTTGGCCAGCCGTGGCAACCACTTTCCAGCTTCCACCAGGAACATTGGTGGGGTGAATGTTGGCTACTACATCCTAGGAGACTCTCCCTATCCCTTGCAGAACTGGCTCTTAAAACAATTCCCTGACACTGGATGGCTGACAGCAGAAAGCAGATCTACAACAAGAAAATCTGCAGAACACGGGTAGTGGTTGAAAATGCTTTTGGTAGAAGGGACGGTGGCGTTGCCTCATGAAAAGAAATGACTGATGTCAAACTGGTGAAATCTATGGTGCTGACTTGCTGTGCTCTGCATAACCTTTGCGAGAGTCATGGAGAGGCCTATGACAATGAGTGGGATGCACCTGCAGCAGCAGCAGAGCCTGTGGTGGCACTGTCACAGGGTGTAGAGGAGGGGGGCAGGGATGTACGAGAGGGTCTGATGCACTACTTGAACAGTCAAATATAAATTTTGTCTTTCCTACAACAAAAACAATAGGGTTGGAACCGTATTGTTTTTGTTAGGGTTTTTTTTTTCTGGACGCTATCACATGTCATTGTAATGTGATAATGTCTGGTGCTCAGAAACCGTTGAACCCACGGGACACAAATTAATATAACTCTTATTTAGAGATATCCACACACGCCGTGGGCCAAGTTTGGCGTTATCAGTGAAAAAACGTTTTACCGGAATCAACGTACCGGAACTAGACAAGTGAAGGTGCCGGGAGTGGTAACGCGGGGCCCTTTGTGACGTCCTCCAATTTGTTATATCTGTGGAAGGCTCTGACTTTGGGGCGGCTGTCGCCCGAAAGGACTGAAAATGTTGGAACAGAGACCTTTGTGACATATTGTATATATGTGGAGGTTTGACTCTGAATGTTTAGAATTGACAATCGCAGTCTGGCTGAATACACAAGACTGTTCATCGCTGGACCCTGTGCATTGCTGCCTGCAGCTATATTTGTTATTATTATACTAGAAGATTTTCACTCACTTTTTTTTGTAAATAAACTTGATTTGAATCCATGATCTCAATATGTTATTTATTATATGCAGCAAATCATTTGTACTATCTTTCCATGCTTTGTTTTTGCCAAACTTTTTTTAGGTTATCAGGATTTACTATTGGGCAAATTAAATGCTGAAGCCCTTGAAATAGGAACCCATGATGAAAATGCATGTCTAAAAGTTACAAAACAGTTTATTTAAAGCTAACTATGTACTTAAGTTAAATGTTATATAATGTTAAATGTAGTGCAAATACAAATGAGTGCAAAGTATAAACTATAGTCAAAGTCAAAGTGTTTTATTTGTCAAATGTGCAGTACAACACAAGGTCATTCTGGACAATGAAATTCTTATGGCAAGGCAAGCAACAACTACGTACAACAACTATATACATAAGGCATAAGGGCTCTAATCCAGGGGCAGAGGAAATGGGTCCAGGCTTGATTGAAGGCTGCAGTTTGCAGTTTCAGCATTCTCCTGCCTCCTCAAGGCCGCTTCCAGCTCCCTTGCTTGCAGTGCATCATCGAGGTCCATCTGTAAATGCTGCTCACACTGTGCACCGTTCAGCTCCTGCTGCTCCACATCTGCCGCATGCATCTCCCTCAGGACAGTCAGATGCTCCTGTTGCTGATGGCGTGTCCTCCTGCCTGGACAATAATGAAGAAAAAACTAAAGCATGTTTATCAATTGTTTTTTGGTAAATACCTCAATTTGGAGCTTGAGACAATCAAAGCATTGTTATGCATGTATATTCTATTACCACAAGTTCTTAATCTTAGTGTAGAAAATAAAAACGTAAAATGGTACACTATTTGCCATTCCTACCTGTGATTACATGCTGTGGTACCATGTTGACACTGGAGGTTGCCGGTGTCTGTGCTGCTGCTGGTGCCGGTGTGTGTGCTGCTGGTGCTTCCTAACTGTGGCTCTTACCGGTATCATCGGGGGTCATTGAACACTCCTCGCTTGTCAAAACCTAATCTTGAACAGAAAGATTATACAAATGCTTTTGTGTTGGCATAAAGCAGTTGTTGGCGAACAGAGGAACGTCTGCACCTCCTGATTTGACCACGGTGTGGTTTTGCGGTTTGCCATTAAATCGAGTTAATAACAAAATATATAATAAAAAGGAAAACTGCGGCCGTTATCAGCTTGGCTAGAAATGGCGGCTTTGTGCAAGATGTCTCATGTCGCGCAATGATGATGCAGTGATGCAATGATGATTTTCTCTGACCAATCAGTAGTCTGCAGCGTTTTCACGTGACCTTTTTGTTTCGCCTCAGCTCGCTTGGAACCTCAACGGAGGCAATACGAAAAATGTACCAGTTATCGGATACTATCCAGTACTGTTGCCTGATTGAAAAGCAAAAAAGTGGAGTTGAGTTGAGCCAGTTCCATGCGGTGGAAAAGCGACATGTCTCCTCCAAGGCTCGCGAGTTTGTTTAAGTTTTAAACTTTGACACAGTCGCAGGGTTTTAGCCCTCTTGTGACATTCTTGGTGCTGGCCCAGATGGCCCCAGATCCTCACCTCCCTCCAGTGCCTGGCCTTTAAGGAGGTGAGTTCCAGGCTCTGGGGGCCTGATGTCTGAGGCCCTGTAGGGTTCCACCAGTTGAACTCCCATATTTCCCTCCCTGCCTTGTTCTGTTACTCTCTATCAACTTGGGGGAACTGGACAGAACTGCCTGTTTTATGTTGTTGTTCTTTGTTTGTTTATTGCTAGTAACTGGCAGGCAACTTCTTCTATTCTCACCATTTCTCATGCTAACCACTATAGAAATATTGTACCCCGTGTATCTCATCTTGCTGCCAGCTTTTGTCACCATATTGGAATCTTCTTGAGGACGTCTCTCCTCTAACTGCTCCATCTTCATTATCTTCTTTGTGTGCTCTGCTGTTCTAGTGCTGCATTTGTCCCCATTTAACCGGAGATCATAGCTTTTTCAACCAATCGGCATTTAGTTGACATGCAGGGTGACAGGGTATGCTTTGGTGTGCTGTTATGTTTTTGTAGTTGTGCTCATTGGCCCATCTTGCAAGCACCCTGTTTATCCAGAAACATCTGCACTATGTAGCTCCGCAGTTATGTTTAGGCCTTTTCTTTTCCTCAGCCCTCCCTAAGTTAGCTGTGACTCTTGTCTGACTCACTGAGACATATCACACACACCAACGTACATCCAAGTCAAATAAATTCCCTCCCAAAAGTCCACCCACCTCGATTTCCCCATAATGAAGAGCAGTGCGTGTTTGTGTGGATGATCACATTTGTTTTATGACATGTACCCATCAAGTCGAGACTTAGCATCATACGTACAGCCTTCCATATGTGGGTAAAAGAGAGACTTGTGTGTCATAGTTGGCTCCTGATGAAGGATGGGGACTGCTGGCAGGGGGTGTAGACCTTTAGTCAGTCGTGTTTTACTCACAGTAGCGGCAGACCTCAGTCGAAACGGCGAATAATTTGTAATGCCCGTTATCTTTTTCTAGTACCAGATAAGTCTGGCTGCGTAAATGGATAAATTCAACTGGTCCACGGGAAAGTATTTAAATATTAGTTGGGTCCAATTTGTGTCTGATTTATAAACACTATCAGAGGGTCCTGATAAAGTGGAGCCGACCCATAACTGGTAACAAGCTAAGAATGCTCTGCAAAAACACCCCCATCTGATTGAGGTCTGACTTGCATGCTAGACCATGATGCAGCCGTGTTACGTCACGCTGTGTGGTTTTGTGCGTGGCCTCCCCACCTTCTAAATTCCCTAAAGGGGATGTTTATTACAAGGATGCAGGCAAAGCTCTGTCTTCGCCTCATCTTTCTTATCTGTAGCCTGTTGGCAATGGGGGGCAGTTGGAGGGACACATCGTCACCTCCAGAGGATTGACTCAGCAACCGTTTTGGGTGACACACACATGGACACCTGCACCTGGCGCTGCTCATCAATGTTCTGACTGTCCTCGTCCTAACCGCTTGCCATTTATAGTAAAGCATTCACTCTGAATGCCTGAGGTGTGTGTGTGTGTGTGTGTGTGTGTGTGTGTGTGTGTGAACTTGGTGACATTTCTTCATGGCTGGGATACTGATATTGGGATACTATACATCATGAAATCTAGTTGTCAATATTTCGTCCTTTTATGTCTTTATTTCAATAGAACACCATATATGGTGGCCATGATTGGTTCTCCTCTAAATACGTTACAGCTTTTGTTACCAAGGCCATTAGCAATTGCTGGCTCCTAGCAAGCTAGACACCGCTTCCTCATTCATTCCTTAATGGCTTAATGGCTTGAGCCCCAGCCTATTAGTGCGCCGCTTGCATGTTTTCATAGATCCCAATCAAATTAGTGTTTAGAATTAAGAATTGGCAGTGTACAGTGAATCTGCAGACTCACTTGAAGCCCTGTTTGATAAGGTTGCATAGGGTTGTTTTCAGAAAGCAAAATGGGGGGGGGGTGTCTGTAAATTTGAAGATCCTGAAATTGAAGATCCTGTTTAGTCTTATAATATTCATTGCGGTTATAGCTGCCCTTCATTATAGCCAGCATTGTAAATATTGGCCTGAAGTCAATGTAAAACACACAATTGCCTCTTGGTCTACTTAACCTCTTTGACCTGGAAGAAAAACTGTCTGGCAGATTTATGTTGCGCTCTCCCGGTTACATCCTGGACGAGCGATGACTGTGTTTAGAGTGTGTTTGTCAGTTAGGGCTGTTGGCCTTTTTAACCCACATGGGAATGTTGTTTCTTCCGTGTCCAAACTGGTGCTGTTGTTACCCGCTTTGCTGTCCCTCTGTTTGGCTCATCGTGGCGGTTGGACGGAACATAGAGGGATTCTTCTCCCCTTATCTATAGCAGCTGACTCACCCCGCTGCTCCCTCTACATCGGGGCTCATTAGAACCAGCATCAGTTGACGTATCTTTTCATCCCCGTCACAAAGTCTATTAGCAGCGGCAGACGGACTCCAGGTGTACGTCTCCTCATCAGGGGATACAACGCTGGCTGGGTTCCAGGTGACTTGCACCCAGATCACCCAGATTAACGGCCTTGCCATCCCTCTGTCATCCATCTCTGTCTTGTCGGGCCAACACTGATGTCGTCGCCAAACCCGCCCCAGTGGTTTTGTGGCAAAGTGGTTGCTGGTGAACCGCCTGTCAGAACCAGTCTGCTCACGTGACTCTCCGGTCTCCCAGCATTTGCCTTCTGGCAGTTTCACTCTCTTTCTATCTTTCTCTCAGTCATGCTCTTGCTTTCTCATGCTATCCCGATCTTTACTCGTGCTATGTATTGGATGTTTCACTGCGATTGATTCTTGGCAAAGAAATTCTACTGTCACGACAAGAAAAGCCCAAGTACCACAAAACAAGGGGACACTGCAGGATGAAAGGTACAGACCACAATCTTTCTCCTCTTGACCAACGTCTAATCTTTAAATTGCTGTCTGTTTTCCGTTTTGCCTCTTTTCTGCTGTCTGATTAGGACGCATCCTCTGGCTAATGCACTCTGAAAGCTCATTTATCTACCACAGCGAACAGGCTTCATCTGGAAGAGGTCTGGTTAGTGTAACAGATTGTACCATCGTTGAGTAGACATGTGGGTCAGAGCAGTATATAGGATGTCAGCAGTCCGATGTATCAGAGTATCACAATAATAACAGGGAACTTGTGGGATATTCATGTACATTACGTGCACATCTGCTTATGAATTAAAAATCTCCCATTAGTCTTAAATTTTGATATGATATGCCATTGAGTCTTGAGTTTTTGTTCTGTAGAAATGAGTGCTGAATGTTTCTCGAAGCTCTTGTTGGCTAAGAAGCTGTGTGCGGGCGCGATATCTGCTTCATTAGTGGCAAGATGTGTGTAGCAAGAGGGGTAGTGTTTTATCAGAAGTGCTTTGGTTTCTGTGGCCGATTGCCGAGTAGTTTACGAGTGGATACCTCTGCCAACTTCTGTTCGATGGGTCTTGATTGTGGGGAAAGTTCTCTTTAAGATGTTAAGGTAAAATATGCAGTGCAAAAACATGTTTTGTTGGGGTACTTCTGGTTTTCTCAACATTTCGAACAGAGTTTAATTGCATTCTACTCAAATTGGCCTAGTATTTCATACTCACTGCTCCCTGTGAATAGTGGGCCAGTGCAGTGTGTTCTGCCATGTCAGAATAGAACAGTGGGCGCTCCATGTCAACCTTTGAACGACTTGAAGGCTCTCTCCACCGAGGAATCCTCTCATTCAACTTATCTTTTGTGTCGGACCTCACAGAATGTCGCCATTTAACAAAAGCTGTGCGAGTGCCAGGTTTTCGCGGGATTGCCGACCCTTCTGAGGAGCAGGGAAGTAGAGGAGAGGGAACGTATTTTTAAGAGGACAAATATTTCCCATTTGTCTGCATCCTGGGCCATTGTTGTGGTCGGTCTGCAGCTGTTTATGGAAAAACAATGAGGCGAGCGCCTCTGCTCTCAAGTGCCTCAGTTTTCTCAGTTGTGCTGACAGTACAATGTGGTTGGGGCATGCTAGCAATCAGCAGCCAGCCCTTCCCTAACAAGAACTAAATTGAAATCACATTCGCTGCCATATTCCGTTGTTGGCCGCGAAAGCACTAATGTTTTCCTGCTGTTAATTGGCCTTTGAACGGCTAAATCCCTTGATTTTAAAGCTTAACCTTCTGGCAGAGCAAACTTAATTGTCTGTCTCAGTCTGCCTTTACTAATGATTTTAATTTCAGGCCATGTGCCTGAGCTGCATTCTTTACCCAGATGATTAAATTAACTTAAAACTATTCACGTTAGTGATTTAGCAAAAAAGGTAAAGAAAATAGGAATTACCGAAGTAGTTGAGATATCAAAGTTGGAGATGCAATGAGGTGGGGAAGTCTATTGCTGTTTAAGCTTATCACCACTAGGGTGTGCTGTTTGACTTGGGACATGCAGTAGAACCAAAGGTGAGTCTGTTCGGCTGTGTTGTGTCCCTTCACATTAACATTTTAAACAGTTTATTCAGACAATTGTAGTTAAAGTCCATCATACAACCGTAGTATAAAATGTCAACATTACAATCTTGAGCTTGCCACTTCTTAATTTAATTATTTTACCGCATTGGTTTAACCAATGTGTGCTCTGTTCACTGGCCAGCTCAGTCATCTCTTTATCTTGGTGTCTTTCTGTGCATTTCCCTTTCCTTCCTCCCCATCTGGCTAATGTTGTTGCCAGGGATTCAGAGAGTAATGTTGTGAGTACAAACTGACAATTGAATTAATTTATTTCTCCAGCTTGTCTCACCCTGAATTCACCAAAGTTAACATGGAGGCATAAATCTGGAAACCTAATTTCCTCAGGAAAAGCCCTGTGTTGGTCATATGTCATTCACATGGATGGCTGTGGCGCCTTGATATCTCCAGAGCCTTTCTAAGAGTGCTTTTATCACTATCTGTGTAATAGGTGATGAGCTGTCTGGCTCTTTGATCTCACTGGGTTGGCTCTCAAAGCCCCATGCCACCCCCCTGCTGCTGAGAGGCACTGGCACACTCCATTGACCTGGATCCGTGTGCATACTGTACATTGCCCCCACCTCACTGAATCAGCTGCTAGATATAACCAGGACATCAACAACTACTGCTTCGCCAGATCACATTACCCCTGGCACACAGGCACACTTCTCAACACCAAGCTCACCCCCTGTTCCATATTGTTCTCCCCTGAGGCCTATAGTTTTGCTGCTGTGATGGTGGTCATTAAAAAAGCTTTTAACTGTGGTGTGGCATTACAGACCAAGGTCCAATTTGTCCCTGTCACCTTTGTGCCCTCCGAAGGACGCTCTAGTTTTGTCTCTATAAAGGTGTGTCAATGGAAAGTGGAATATACCCAGACTCAAGCCAAACGGAACACTCTGCTAAACTGCATACTGCATAAGTACGTCGATGACTTGTTTGTGTGCAGTCGGTATTTGTCCACTGGAGGGATTGTTAGCCCAACAGCTGATTTAATCCCTATGAATTTCAGCCATCTATTTCTGGGAGGTTTGAGTGCTATCAAAACCTCTGTGTACAGGGCCTTATATGGATTTTGCCTACTGGCCCCCTGTTATCTCAGCGGGTGCCATTTATGCCACTTTTTCCGATATATTACCTTTGCTTTTCCAAGACCAAAGCCAGAGACCAGGATTTAAAGCAGAAGCATGCATGTGACGTCCAATTTTCTTTTATGAGTAGATAAAGCAGCCTATCGCTACTCGCCCATTTGATATCCCTCCTGTGACCTCTACTCCTGCCTTTTGTCATTTGATTGGACTGACCAGATACACTGGGAAAGCACCGGTCTAAATTTGGCAGTGTCCCACTCCTCCCCAGTCCATGCCTGCTGCAGATTCAGCC
>OMKR01038460.1:0-10975 GCA_900302355.1 Cyttopsis rosea | reverse complement strand
CCGTCCTGTATCCCTCCCACCACACGGTTCCCTTCCCTAGTAGTCTCTCCTTAACTTAAACATGGTGGCGGCGGAGGATGAGGTGCTAAACCAACCGAGCGGTGGTTTCGAATCAGGTTCGTCCCCAATTCACTTCCCCTTCGGGTGCATGACTCGTGTGTAGGTGTTAGAATGTCGCCAAAGACGGTGAAGTTCCTCCGCGTTCGAACTATAATCTGCTCGCTAGCTTCCTATCGCTCCGGCGACCAATCAGGTTCTGTCCCGGTGGTCACGTGACTCCGCGCCCCTGCCGGTTTTAGCGTAGCATCGAGGACCTCGCCATCTGTTTTTAAAGTCCGTCGACATGACTTCATACATGATTCTCAGTAAAACAAATAGTGTCGAGCTCGGCTGTCTTTTTAAAAGGTTTTGTTTTGTTTTTTAATGTGTCTTCTGGACCCCCCACACAACCCCTGCCACCCCAAAAAAAAAGATGGAAATCTGACCAGAGACCAGTGTGGTTTCCATGCATCTATGCGTTTTTAAAAATAAGCTTCCTTTTTTTTTTAAACGTGCCTCTGTGTACATTCTATTCCTAGGATTAAATAAATGTCAACGTATCATATTCGGGATCAGTATTTATTCAGCAGAATTTCAATTTTAAAGGCTATTTTTCGACCACTCGGACCATATACCTCTATAACGTGTAACTTCACCAGAGAAGCGGACCCTCGTTCTGACGCTAAACCTCTTAAACTCGTGCATCTAAATGACTTTTTTTCTTACTTGAATCAGACTGTTGTTAGTATAATGCCTCTTTTTCTTTTTGTACTTTGTAAGACTTATGCCCAAATAAAGATGACTCGTGTCTTTCACTGGTTTCGTGGTGGTGCATTTAAGGTATTTATTATAATATTTAACACAAAACACATTTATGTGAGAGATGTCTTAACACAGTTTGTCAATGTATTTAATTCCTAAAAGTTTTGGAAGTGCTTGACAGGCCACACAAAACTCATTCATGGTAAAAATGGAAGCGTTTATGATATTAAGATTATAAAATCTGACATAATACGGATGAAGAAGGTACAAATTGACAGTTTGGACTCATGGGTGTGTAAAGATCCATTTTACATAAAAAAATAAAATAAATAACTACTATGCAGGTAAATTTGCCCTTTTAACCCTCCTGTTATGCAACCGTCCGAAAAAATCTAAAATGTTCCCGAGTCAAAATTACCTGGTATAAGTTTAATCATCCAGAGGTTGTGAAAAACCACACAAAACAATCAAATTAACATAGGCTTTACCTCAATAACAGAATTCAAAAAAGTATTAAGTGTATATGGTGTTTTACCACCCGATCCTGATCAGACCCTGATCAGCCTTTCCCTAATGATGATTAACTCGTTTTTCATTAAACAAATGCTCAGGTCTTTTTCCTATACAGTGTCAAATACACTATAAAAACAAAAACTACATACAATGTTTTTCTTTTTTACATTTTTAAAACTATTTTTCGTGGAGAGATGTGCGGGGAGCTGTTTTTCCTGATGGCTCCCACAAATAATAATAATAACCTTTATTTGTATAGCACCTTTCATACATAACTCAAGGTGCTTCACATTAAAAGAAGGCCATGAGATGGTGACAATAAAAGCAAAGCAAGATGCATTTACGAAGAGGAATAATAAAACAAATTAAAAATATATATTAAAAACAGGGTATGAATCATATAATAAAATAATCTTACACGCTTACGCAGATCAACAGAAAACATTTATCAGAATCACTTAATTCCCAGGTGCATTTACATGTATAGGAAATGGTCCTGGTGAGGGTAACGTCTGTGAAAAACATTTGATGGAATTAAAAAGTACGTAATAAATAAAATAGAAATAGCTTCTTTTTTTTTTAAACTTATAGTTATTACTATTATAATACTTAAAATATTTTTTCCACGATTTTCAAACTTTTAAAAACAACAGGACAGGACAGGACAGGACAGGAGGATTAACAAATGTTTAAAAATAATTTCCAAAAACAATCTGGAGAGTTGTGTGCGTCAGAGCTCCAGTCCGGTCCAGTCCCCGCGGCAGCCGCGTCACTCACGCTCCGCGGCCGCGGGTGACGTGCAGCTCAGAGCGCCGCAGCACATGGAGCGTCGAGCCCCGCGCACCATGACCCAATCTCGCCGCGCACCGTGCGTCTCTACCGGTCTCCTCCTCCTCCTGCTGTGGCTGGGTCTCCACACCATCACCCTGGAGGTGGAGGCGGAGTACTCCTCCAAGTCCGACCTGGACTACGAGTTCGGCGACTACCGCGGCAAGTGGTGCGTGGACGACCACGGCTTCGTGTACGCCATCGGCGAGGTGTACCACCCGGGCCGCGCCGCCTGCCCGTGCACGTGCACCGTGGACGGCCCCGTGTGCGTGCGGCCCAAGTGTCCCCGCATCCACCCGCGGTGCACGCGGATCCGGTACAAGGCGTGCTGCCCGGTGTGCGAGGCCGTGGCCAAGGTGTGCGTGCACGCGGGGAAGACCTACCGACTGCTGGAGGAGTTCAGGGTGAGTGGGATGTTCCCAAAGTAGCCCGCGCGTAATTACGCGCGGACTCAGACCTGAAGTGGATCAGACCCGAACCTCATACAGGTTCATCACTTCAGTTAATAAGGTTTATTTTTCATCACCGACCAATGATCATTAGCAGGGAGGGAAGTGATCGATCGCGTGTTATGTAAGTGATCATGTGATGGGTGGTCAGTGTGATCGATCGATCGATCGTTTCACACACACACACACACACACACACACACACTTATGCAAGAACTTGTGTAATTTTACAACTTTACTTGCAATGCAATTGCTTTTTATACTTTATATGTGCATTTAAGAGCAAGACTGTTATGTTTTATTTAAATAGAAATGCAAATGTGGTCCTTTCAGTTTTACTCGAGTTGTTTTGTGGGAATTTGTACTTTTACTGAAGTATGAGTCTGAGCTCGGAGTACTTCCATTTGGGAGCGTACAGAGGGGCAGGGTACTATGTCTCTTTTCAGACAATTGACAATAACAGTCTGATCAATTTTATACCGTTGAATATGGGTATTTTTTTAAATCGGATATTATGAAATATTGTAATTCATATGTTATATAATGACCCATAATTTCTGTGATCAGACAGGTATGGTGTTCGATATGAGATAGTAGTGGTGGAAAGTAACAAAGTACAAGTACTTTGTCGCTGGATATATATCCTACACCACCTCTACTGTTTTATGGTGGATTGCAGTTAGGATCTGCAGTGCATATGAAAATCACTTTAACTTCATACTTTAAGTACATTTAAGAGCAACCTAGTAGGTGCCCCTAGGGTAGAGAGTGAAAGTGACCTCTAGAGTACCTGAAGTGTGTGAGGGCGACCTGGTACAATGGTTCAGTCACTGCCTTCCGGTGCTGAAGTCACAAGTCCTGATCTGTTCATCAAATGATGGGAGGAGACGGCCCAGCTCAGTGAGACTCAGTGGCTCAAACAGATGAGCCGCCGTAGGAGGACTGGAGGGCTCAATGCCAAGTGAGCCTTTTGAAAGGCAGTGCCCGAGGGTGTGTTTAAAAGCGCCCGGAGACCAGGGTCGAGCGTCAGGGTCAATGGTGGTGTGATGGTTCAGACGCTGCCGTCACAGGTTCAAGTCTTGATTCTTCAGAACGGAGGTTTCATCAGATGGTTGGAGGAGATGACCAAGCTCCATTTACCGGTAATGGTCTGCGTCATTTGAAAGAATAACAAGCCGTAATACTATATTTCACAATGATTTTATTTAAATTAAAAACATTTTTAATTGAAATAAAATATTTTCTTTCTTTTTCTTCCCACAGACCACCTGGTCCGCAGACCACAGTTTGGGAACCGCTGGTGTAATATGGTGAAATTATTTAAATTTGCATATTTGAAGAGATACGGTCACTTTGGCCACCAATCAAAGCGACATTAACAGAAAAGAATATTAGTTCATCAGTAATATTTGCATATTTAAAGGTGCAGTGTGTAGAATTTAGCTGCCACTAGCAGTGAGGTTGCAAATTGCAACCAACTGAATTCCCCTCCGTGTCCGTGGTCCCTGCTGTGCAGGAGAATCTAATCTGCACTAATTCTACACACTGCACCTTTAATGGACAAATAACTGTGTGAGCTACAAAGCCCTGATTCAAAGTGACCTTAACATTTTTGATCTTTCAACCTAGAGTGAACTTCTCTAACTTTTTTAAACAGATTTTCTTGTTGTGAAACATTTTGACTCCTTGTCCTGGGTGACAAGAAGTGCAGATTTGAAATGCAGATCGATGTTTGTTATTAAATATGCAAGCATTAACAATTAACTACCATTCTAACTAAGGAGTTGCTTTGACCATGTATCGCTTCAATTATGTAATTTGTAAGTTTTGCCCTTGAAAGGTGACTTCTTGTCCCGGTGAATGCACTCTGCCAGCGGTAAGAAAACCTTCTCTCTCGGTACATGTTACTTTGACTCACGGTTTTGTAACTCACAAAGCTGTTTGTCATTAAATAAGCAAATATTCACATTAACATACTGTAGCAGAAACACCTTCTATACAAAACCGGAAAATGTTAATGTCACTGTAAATCAGGGTTTTGTAACTCACACAGCTGTTTCTCATTAAATATGCAAATATTACTGATTCACTCGTTAGCTTTTTTTTCATATATTGTTAATGTTCTAAACTATTTTTTTGGATGAAAGTGCATTTCACCTAGTGAAGATCCTCCATCACATGACACATCATTGACACACATTGTTTCCGGTCCAGGCTTCACCGCCCTGGCTTTACTGTGTGTGTGTTGCGGTTCACCAGCTGATTCCACCCTGTGTCTAGCTGTGTGGACGTTGTGGATGGCACAGTGTCACAGTTGGCAAACCACTAGATCTGCGGTTCCCAAACCTTTTCTTTGCGCAGACCACTACATTGTTATAAGCTTTCGCGGACCACCTTGTATGCAAACCGTAAAAATTAATGAATACAAATAGGGCTGATGGGGAGACAGTGCTGGCGCCCCCTATACGCACAATTACCAACTGCAACTGAGGCCAGTGGAAACAGATAACATTGGCATCACCTAACGAGAAAATCTTTTAGCTTGTTTGCAAAAAACTCGACTGGCTGGGATGTGAATTCTCCGTGTTTCGTCTCAAGGTGACACCGAAGATTAGCATGTTTTAGGTCAGATAACACATCCCTCGCACTGGGCTATGTGTTGATTTTTTGACATGTTCTAATTTGTGTTCATAACTGGTAGGACGTAGCCAGAATCACATTCTTGATCATCCAGTTTTTAAAATTCATTCATCCAAATCTGCAATTCAAATTAAAATCTTCTAATTCAATGAAAAACAATAGAAAATAAATCACCCATGAAAAGTGCAGAGCTAGTGTCCAAAATGCAGAAAACAAACCGATAGCAAAGAAAACAATGGAAAGTTCCACACAAGTAATCAATTATCATCAAACAAAACTACATTTATAATTTTAAATATACACTATATCTTTCCTTCCTTTGCAGGTTTCTGACCTTTCACTCATCCTCCTCTCTGGGCTGACTGGGGCCGAACTGGGACATCCTGTCCCCTTCAACCTCACAGCGCAGGGAAAGCTCATAGGACCGCTGCTGCACGAAACACAGCAGGGGGCGTATTACATCCTGTTTGGACTAGGTAAAGCTGTCCCTTTATTGATCAAGATTTTATTTTTTAAGTCAACCTTGTATAACCAATTTGTCAGGCAGCATGAATTATTGTTCTATAGCATACATTTTCAGAGTTTGCCATTGCTGAGCCATAGAAATGTCATATGTTTGACCATTAACAAGAAATTATATAAGCTACATACTATAAAATGACCATTTTTTTCCCTGTGCTGGTAAATCTAGTATTTTCCTCAGTCTGATATTACACTGTGTTTTCCAGGTGCTGTGAAGGCCGTCTCTCTGCGCGACATCTACAAGCACGCCACCGGCAAAACGCCATTAACTGAGGCACTGAGACAGAAGGACCCCGGCTGGGAGAGACTCAAGAAAACCAACTCCTCCTCCCTCATCCACATCTACAGGTTAGTCCCTGTGGCCGGCAGGTTGCCAGGGCCGAGTATTACAACAGCTTCTCTGTCTTTTAAAGCTTCAGCAGGAATAAGATACTGCTGCAAAAAGCTTGAGCTTTACTCAAAAAGTGTTTTATATTTTAATCTTACTCTTGTACACTATTGACAGTGGTTATCAATGAAATCCCATTCATAATAGCAGAAAAGAAATTTCCCCTCAAAATCACTTACTCCAATACATTTCCCCCGAACACCTTCGTTACTCGCTACAAAATAGGATAGGAGGAAAACTGGGAGCCAATGATGTTAGTGAAGCCAGTTATCACAAAGTTAATGGTAGCAAATCAAGGGTCATATCAGCAGCGAGCTGAGTGTAAACAAACACTCTTGAGCCTGTGTTCAGAGTTGCCAGGTGCGCGGGCTACTTTTTAAGTGTTGAAGCGGGTTGTTTTTTTTGTCCGCGGGGGTGGCTGGGTTTGTCTTGGAGACCTGGTCACAGCGACAGCCCCCTCCAGCGGTGTTGCTGCCCCACCTCCACCTGCACCTGCTATGACGGATGATGGAGCTATGATGGAGACCAACTCCCAGGACCATATTTACAACAAATGTTTTCTTATGTCAGAGTTAAAGATGTGTCTTACAGAATGAAGTGCCTCTTATACTTAGCGAAAAATACAGAAATATTGGCAACCAGAATAAAATCAGAGAAAAAAAACTTTTACTTTAGATACAGTACTTAAGTACCTTTAATATCAGCTACTTTAAGACTTTTACTCAAGTAGTATTCCAATGAGTGACTTTCATTTTTACCAGAGTAGTTATTTAATAAGATATCTCTACTTTTACTCCAGTGCAGCTTTTGAGTACCTTTTCCACCACTGATAATAACCAATTTATCTTCTTCCCAGTGGGACCAACCAGGTGAACTTCCTGCTCCCCCTTGTGGCTGGTTTCGGCAACAACCATAACAGCCTGGACAACGTTTCCAACCTGAACTCGACCCGGAGCGACTGGGCCGTGGTCTATGATGCCAGCAAACTGTCCGTGCTGAGAGAGAAGGACGCACACAGGGAATGGACCTTCGTCGAACGGACCATCATCGAAGCGACTATTCGCAGGTACAGTGGAGTATTTACGGCTACATTTCTTACAAACCACATTCCTTCCATGTTTAAACATGACGTCCTCACAGGAAGCATTCCTTGTTCTGTTGCAGTCAACCAGCCCCGGGTCACTTCAACAGTGATAGAATCCCCGATCTCTTCATTCAGCATTCCGTGAACGGCATCAGGAAGGTAAGGATGTTTCTAATCTATTCATCAACATTTAAAGGTACAATATGTAACTTGCGCATTAAAATGTCTAAAAACGACTAGACCTATGTTATATATTTTGTTGAATTGTGTACTTACATTATCCCAAATGTTTCTAACAATTTGAGATAATTTGAAAAATCCCTAAATTTAATGTTGGTAACGGAGTCTTTCATTAGGTCGCCTGTCATGGCATCTATCCCCTTTACCCCATCTACTGCTAGAACTCCCGGGGCAACACGGGGAACACCGGATGCTACATCAGAAGACCTAACTTTTTTTTCTCAAAACTTTTTTTCTACTCCACTGTTTGTATTGCTCTATTTCTCTACTAACTATTGTTTGATGGAGCACGATTATTTATTGCAGTTTGGTGCGCGTTCTGTTGCAGAAGCAGACCCCATAAACCGCACACGTGACAAATGAAGACTACAACTCCCATGATCCCACGCTACTTCTGACATCAGATTAGGTCCTCAGATTAGGTCCACCTTAACAGCCCATTATTTTGCCCTCTGTTTAATATTTCTCTCTCCAGGTGCAGATTGTCGATGGAGCTAATGGCCACGTCCTCTGGGCAGCGGAGTTCTTGTGCCCGCATCTTGTGTTGGAGGCCTCCACCGTCTCCACCACCAGTGGCTCATCAGTTTTCCTGTTCTGGGCCAGCGACCCGATCAGAACCAAGAAGAGCTTCACCAAGACAACTGTGAGTGTGCCACGGAATATGTGAGACCTCGGCAGAAGGATCAATTCCTGTTGATCTGTGTTTTGACATTGCATACGCCCATAGCTCATATGTTTTGTACAGGGTTCAAGCCTGTTGAAGTGCTTTAATTTTGTCCTCAGAAATTTAAGTACTGGAATACCTTGAAAATAGCCCCTTTTGTGCTGAAGTGCTTGAAAAGCCCTTAAAAAAATAGAAAACCTGTGATATTCCCCCTGGTTTTGTTATTATATTATAATATGATATATATTATATATACAGTATATATATATAATAGATATAGTAATATAAATAATAGACAATGAGACTAAGATTATATTGTGGGAGTGCCGAAATGATGAGACGGGAGGCGAAAGTATGCCGAGTCGTTCTTTACTCCCACATCGAAAAACACAACCAACTCCGCAGCTAGCGAGCATGCATCAAAACCCCTCCTTTCGTTCCGGCTTAACCACCAACCAGCTATCTCCTTGCTGCTGGTTGGCTGCCTAAAACACGAACCCTTAAAGGAACAGCCGTCCCTGGTGAATGTCTATCAATTGTGTATCACCACAATATTATATTTAAATTAATAAAGAGAACATTGAAAATTGATTCTATTTGTTTTGCGTGCTTCCTTGAAAATGAAAAACTAGCGCTTATAAAAGTACTTGAAAGTCCTTGAATTTCATTTTGTAATGTCAGAATGCCTGCTTGGCATTATTCTACCATTGTGAAAATATACTGATCTAATAACCTTACTGACCACAGGTGGCGCCGGGCGTGGCCGCAGCCGAACCCCTCATCAGAAATCTATTCCTGCTGCATCCAACATATCCCACGATCCTACTGCAGCTCGGCAGCACCACCGACACCGCTGTCACAGCTGCAGGTAATAGTCACCTAGATCACGAAGCCATTATATTAAAGTTGAAGGTTATTTAGTGTCATATATTTTATCAGATTTATAACACCGTAATAACTGGCCACTTAGTTATAGAGTTGGAAAACAATGTGATGCGATTCAGAGACTTGTACTTGATCCCCCACAGTGAGTTACCGGGAGCACCAGAGGGACGCCTCGTACATTACTGTCTCGTCCCGGCCCACCACGGATTCTGAGCCCGGGGCGCAGGTGGTCAAGAGACTAAGCCTGAGAGCCGCCATTGCCAAGGGACAGGTGGTGAGGCTAAAAGAGGGCAGCAAGGCCAAGGGACCTGTCAGACCCAGCGCCTTTGAGCTCAACAAGTTCTTCAGGCACCTCTCCTTCAAAAAGCAGGTAAGAAGAGGGGAATTTCTGGTATATGTCTAGTCTTTCACAATTGGATTGTTTGATTAATTATTTTGACATCTTGGTCATTATTTTCTTTTTGTCTGTTTAGTGATGAGACAAATCGGCCCCAATGCTTTGCATCTCAAGAGGCACTACATTAAGGTACAACTGAAGACATGGACATTACTTTCAGCCCGTAAAGGCCTCAACACGCTGCACTAAGAGGAAATTGGGAATTCATGTTACTTACATCTCTAGTTGCTTGGCTTTATGTGACTTTTTTTTCATTCCTTAAAGATTGTTGTACATAAATGCAGCTAATTTTTTTTTATTTGTACTAAGTTATTTGACTTGGATTTTAGAATGTTGTTGTTATTTTAATAACATAATATTTTATTTGCACATCTTTGAGTGATTGACTAAGGTTGATGGCAGACTAAGTTTGTGATATATGCTTGAAATACTACGAATAACGAAGCACAATGAGGTTGTGATGAGAAAGTGTTGCATTTTTTGAAATACGTCATTTATTTTCATCCAAATCTAGCACACGGTAAGAAAAAAAATATCACTCCTGTGGATTCAACTTCCTTGCACTGGTGTTCAAATAATAATGCAGGATAGGGAATCTGTATATATTTTATTGCTGTACAGTATTTATTGGTTTGCTTTAATATTTAGAAGAAACTTGTTAATAAGATTGTTTTGTCTTTTTTTGCTGAAAAGTCTTGCATTGCGAACTAATGGTAACTGTAAATATTGTTTGAGATTAAATGAAAATAAATAATAATTAAAACAGCCAAGCAGCGATGATTAGGCCCTCATCGTGCACGTCGGGGGTGCTGGCGGGATTCCGGTTGATGCAGCTGTGCATTTCGAGACCATCCAACACTGCGCGTGTAAGATGTTATTTCCTGTGTGGAATCACCAGGCTTACCGGTAGGTGGCGCTATGACTATAACTCAATATTGGCACGTAGTTGTCTTCAGGGCGGGACTCTTTCAAAAAAGTGAAATTTGGGGCAAATTAGACCATGTACAGTCGAGTTACAAACCACTTCCTGTTTCATGGTGAAAGAAACATCGAAATTTGACGCCTGGCCACGCCCACGCAGATCGAAGAAAACTCAAGCTTTTAACAACTTTTCAATGTACGTCATTGGTCGCTCACAGAGCTCGGCCTTCCTCAACTTTTCATTGTTAAGGTCTTTTATAGACGCTGACCAAGTTTGATGTGGATGTGACTAGGAGGAGTTTGCGAAAGTATGGAGCCTGCAAATGGGCAAAAAGTCACTAAAATGTTACATGAAATGAAATATGGGCATCCAGAAAAATCACATTATATGATTTTTAAGTAATTAATTTGCATTTTATTGCATGAAATAAGTATTTGATACATCAGAAAAACAGAACTTAATATTTGGTACAGAAACCTTAGTTTGCAATTACAGAGATCAGATGTTTCCTGTAGTTCTTAACCAGGTTTGCACACACTGCAGCAGGGATTTTGGCCCACTCCTCCATACAGATCTTCTCCAGATCCTTTTTTAGATTCAGTCTCTCACAGTTGAAGTGTACCTATGATAAAAATGACAGAC
>OMKR01038451.1:0-11473 GCA_900302355.1 Cyttopsis rosea | reverse complement strand
TGCAAGTGACATGGAAAATGATGTGCTGCACAAAGAAGCGCCATAGAAAATGATTTTATATTTGCCTTTTTTTCTTTTCCCTATTTCTGCACACTGTGGTACCTAAACAGGACTTGGAATTGTATAAATTGGGTATAGATACAAAACTGAGACTCTTGTGAATCCAAAGAGCCCAATTGCACACTCAAAATATTAATAATTTTATCATCAGGTGCAAAAAAATGTTTATTACCTTTTAATTGATAGAAAAGATTGACATAGTGCCAAGCTGCATCCCAAATGAATCCTTAGGGTCTCAGCTTTCCGAAGGTGTAAGGCACTCGTATGTGGCACCAACTGCTGATCCCCCACCCCCCCAAACACCAACACCTCCACCTCACTCTGAACCCAAGAAATGGGCCTGGAGCTTAAGTCAAAATGTGGCAATTTTTTTTATTCTTTAAAATTCTGTAAATTTAAGCATGAACACATTCTTTCAACTCATGTGAAATCAATTCTGGGAGCTGTACTGTTGTGTGGATGTGTGTATGTGGGGTAAACATGGGTGTAAGTCGTAGAACATGAGTCCCAGGGCTTGGTAGTGCTCTGCTCCTCGTTCCTTTCAGGGTCAGCCAGACCTCCAGGCCAATCTATTCAGAATATAGATGAGGGTGGAAGACCATGAATTGTATATGTAGCAATCCTTAACCCCCCCCTGCCGATTTTAACTATTCCATTATTCAACCTGACTTTTGCTTTCATAGCCCAAGAACTTGAAGGAGGGGAAGTGAGAAGATGACAAAGGGGCAAAATGGGTGATTGAGGAAGGAACACTGGAGAGAGAGAGGGAGAGAGAGAGAGAAAGAGAGAGAGAGAGAGAGAGAGAGAGAGAGAGAGAGAGAGAGGTAGGAAGAGGGAAACTTGGTACAGAGAGACATGAGATATCAGAGGGAGGACAGACTGAGGGAGAAAAAGAGGCAGCGACGGTCGCAAAGGACGTAAAAGAGATAGGAAATGAGAAAAGGAAGGGCACACAGATTGTATTCTCCTGTGATCAAAGCGTCTTCTGCGACCTGTTCCTCATCTAACAGCGCTGGTTCGATCTACTTGGATACGACCCTGTTCTCCTTTCTGTCAGAAGCCCACTAGATGATGCAGAGAATTCTGTCCAATTCACTGTGTTCTTTGCTTACAACAACAACCACAGACAACCTCATGTGAACTGCTTCGCAGAATTTGTCTCTAGCCTCCATTAGTGTGATGACTAGTGAAAAACGAAACAAAAGACACAGTAACCAATCTAGGATGTCGGTACTCAGATACTGTACATGTGTTGTACTTCTTTAGAATGAAATGACAGTCTGGTGAAGAGCATACAGAAGAAGCAGAGGTTAATCACATTATGATCAACAGCTGCGTTGGTAGCAGTGGTGTAGGCTGTCGGACAGACTTGGGGGGTAAACACCAGCTACCACCATCTGTCCGAAAGCATTACACTTCAACGCACTCGCACTGGTTGAGATTCAATAACAAGGTCTGGGACGCCAATGACATACGTTAAAGATGGCAAGAGGTAGGTAATAGACCATTGCACAACGTTGTTATTGACTACTTTTATTGCAGTTGAGAAATAACTGTAATGAGGGAGTGAAATGGATACTACACGATTATTGACTTTGGCCATGCTGCAGACTGCGTGGTAGAGCTCGACGGCAATCCAACATAGTGCCAATAGCAACAGTTGCTGTCGTTGTCACAGAGGCCCGAAGTGCGTGCGCAGCAGGCCCAGGGGCCCGCGGAGGCGAGCACGCGCCAAGCCTGGTGTGCACCAACCGGCACTGCCACAACGTGCAGCGGCCTGGCGCGTGTGCACGATGAGTCCGTGGGTCCGAAGGACTGTCACCGATGGCTACGCCATTCAGTTCGCCCGTCCCTCTCGCGAGGGAGGCGCTCGGACACTACAGCAGATACTTCGTGGTCTCAAAGAAGGATGGGAATTTTCGCCCGATCCTAGACCTGCGAATGTTTAACAGGCATCTGAACAGGCAGTCTCAACCATGGGGTGGACCTGTTGTCCAGAGGGATCCTCCGGGCGGCAGACTGGCACCTTCATCCCCAGGTGGTGGTGGAGATCTGGAGGCACTTTGGCTGGACGGAGGTGGACCTGATTGCGTCACGGGAGACGACACAGTGTCCGTGGCCGGAAGCTCCGTTCTACGCTTTTCCCCCGGTGGCATTCATCTAGCCGGAGGGGAAAGGGGAAAGCGGCTCCAGCGGCTGGTATCCCCTTAGTGGCCCAGCCACCCACGGTTCACCGGAGTGTGGGTCCCTCGACGAGACCTACTCACGCAGGCACACGGAACAATATCGAACCCACGCCTGGGCATGTGCCGCCTTCAGGCCTGGTGCCTGAGAGGGAGAAGCTCCTAGTTTCGGGGCTCTCAGATACATGTTGGATGTTACTAGGTCTGCGCTGCCACATGCCGTGTTTGGCGCACAGATTTGAGTATGCAGGTGCTACGGAGAGTATCCCGCAAGCATTTTCCTCACACGTCCGCTGGCATGTCTGGGACAGGTGCTCCCGTGGGGGGTACGTTATTGCATAGACCTTGCTCGGGTGATCACCATACTGTTGTGTGATGGTATACGGTCCCATGAGTAATAGTTACAGTGCGGTACAGTGCGCTTCCGAGGCGCTCAGCAGTGAAAAAAGGTAGAATGGAAGTCGAGCCGTGATATATACCGGGGGGGTTCATATCTTATGTCTTTCGATTGGATTACGTGATCTGACGATCATTCCCATGAGTAATAGATCTGGTCCCTCTTCAGGCAACCTAAACGTTTCTGAATGACAACCCTGTCATAAATGACAACGTGTCACAACATGGAGTAAGTTTTTGTAGAGACTTGGCAATGTTATTTTAACCCACCCCCTGAAATGATGAAATGCTGTATAGTGTGATGGGGGTATGCCCATGGCGACGGGGCAGTACGTACCGTGCAGTGGTTTTGCTGCTGTAGCAAGGTTGGTACATCTCCCCCGATGGGCATCTGCTTGGTCAGTTCATCATCTTTGGCGCAGAGCCACCTCCACAGCTCCTCCAGGAGGCCCAGTAGGCGGGACCAACGCTCGGCGCTGGCCTCCAGGTGAGCCCTGCGTAAGAGCACCATTGACTGGAATTAGCATCAGCATAGCATCACTAACTCCATCAGTGCATACAATCAATACTTATTTTTCAAAGCTTGATTACAATCCAGGATTCCATCTGGACTGAAGACATACTAAATCAATAGACCTCTAGCCACTTTCGCATTTTGCTTTCCCTTGCAAATATTTCTCCAAACGGAAAATGGTAGAGTGGTTAGTAATTAGAAGTCACCCACTAGCAAAACTAGAAACCCAGTGAATAACAAAGCAGATTCTCAACAAGAGTACTAGCTCGCGTCAATACTGGAGAACCAACGTGAACATGGTGACCATTCAAACAACGGTTTTGAGGAGGATATTTTTCCTCCGCCCACACCGGAAAAATCAAATTTTCACACGCTCGGCAGACTTGTCATCAAAAGGCGGTGTGAGCCATGGGTTTCAATTGAGAAGTTTGAGTAGTCATCCATCACCTTTTGACATTTTGAATATGTGCTGCTAAAATAAGTTATTTGTCAGAAAGGTATGTTGGTGAGGGTGAAATCAATGTCTTGCAGCAGGCATAGCAACATGAAATGGATGAAAATTTTAAAAGATACTGGAGTATACTGGATAGTATACTGGCAAGTAAAGGTAAGTACAAGCCAATAAAGATCTACAGAAGGTGTAAGTTACATACAGTATGTGAACATTGCCCTGAAGCCTTGGATGTGATTGGAACTTTCCTGATATAACTTGTAAAATACATTTGGAGAAGGAAGGTTCAAGTCAAGTCAAGGTTAGTTATATAGCCCTTAATCATCATACAGTCTCAAAGGGCTTCACAAACCCACATTTGACATAGAAATCAACGGCCTCCCCTAGTCTGAACCCCCATCCGGGCAAGGAAAAACTCCCAGAAAAACCCTAAAATAATGAAGAAACCTTGGGAAAAGGGTGCATAGAAGGAACCCCCCTTCCTGGATGACCAAGGCTGCAGTAGAAGCAGTGTGGGGCAACATTAATAATATAATATGACAAATCATAGGTTATTGTATTTCTATACTATGCAATGTTAATGCTACACAGTGCAAGAGTCTATTTGCTGGTGCAGAGCGCCGCAAGTAGACACTTCCAGGGAAGTGGTTCTCATCAGGGCTGATCCAGGTGCAAAGGCAGCTTGTTTGCTAAAAAGTCCTTGTCTTTACTTCCATGATTCAGCTCCTTGGGGTTAACTGTACTCCTTAGAGTTCCACTTGTATCAGTCCGTCTTGAAGATAACAGTGAATTATTGAGTGGATATAGGGAGTAGCAGTGGGAAACCATTCATTTTTTAATGACTTCTAATCACACAACCATGCCTATAAAACACGTCTAAAAAAAATCATAGACCATCGATTGTTTACAATCCACACATATCTGCTTCTTCGACGAACCACACTTAATGCAATTTTCCATCCAAGCATCACTTAAACATCCAAAAGCCAGCCACCCAGGTACAGACACACACTTCTCTCCTTACTATTCAAGTCAAGGTTGGGCTGAACCCTGCATTGTACATGTATCAGCCCTGTGTATTTCTGTGCCACAGCCCTGGCTCTCCATTTCCATCAGAGATATTTTGATGTGAGTAGTGATAGTTTGATGTTTAATGTGAGATTCTTTGAGTCGAGCATCTTTTTCTGTTTTCTTTTGTGTAGAATTTAGTGGCTACTAGCAGTGAGGCTGCAGATAGCAACCAACTGAATTCCCTCCGTGTCGACATGTCTCAGTTACGCACGGTGCTTTTTTTCTTTTTTTTTTGTATCGTTCAATAAGGAATCTTTACTAAAATAAAAACACATTCTCTTTGTTTAATTTGGAGCCAGAACGGGACACGGGGAGCGGTGTGCTGCCTCCCCGCCGGGTCTGAGAGACAGTCTGTTGTGCCCCGAAAAAAAAGAAAAATTATTACGGTCTTATTTTTATTGGACTTTACAGTCCATTTATAAAGTTTTGTTTCCCCAGAATCCCTTGAATAGGATGGAAGACAGTCAATGATGATAACTAAACAATGATTATTGCGTTTATATTTCATATCATCAGCAAAAAAAAAAATACAAAACAATGAATGAAAAATAACAATCCTATTACTATTACTAGGCACACATGCCTGTTTTTCTAAAGAATGTTTTTCAATTTTATCAGTCAGTTTTATATTTGTTTTCCAAGTTATATCCTTTTAAGAAAAGGAGCATTGTAATTTATTTTAACATGTTCAATTGTTATTCGGCATCCTACACTAGTAATGGCATCAATAAAATCGTATCAATTCCCATCCCTATATTTAATAATAAAACTTAATAACATAACTGTCAAACTTTGAACACAATGCATGCTGAGAAACAGGAAGGCACAATGCTAACTGTGCAGCCCTGTCGCAACACTATCAATATTGCGAGTGTATTCTTGCGGAACTAGCTGATGTGCATGTTCACTACAGACATCACAACAAATGGAAGCTTATGGCAAGTCACATGATTACGACACATCCGCACCTACGTAGGCCGACGCCGCAATCGATCATTTCAACCCAGCCGCCTGGCATCACATGCAGCCGTCTTAATGTATTCGAGTTTAAATCCGAAAAATGTTGATATCACTCTGTTGCACACAACTATGTTAACGTCGTCATCAACAGTGAAACCTGTATTTTCCTGTTGTCAGAAAGTCTATGAATCAAAAAATAAATCAAAAAACAGAAAAATAAATATTAAAAATAAATAAATACATAAATAAACAAACAAACAAATAAAAGTTTAACTGCCGAATCCGATTCGACTCTACATTATAAGTAAATAATTAAAGTCATCCACAGTGATTCCCGTTGGTGGCGAGATCACCAGACGCCTGCAGCCGCGGTCGTGTTTTGGCCCATGGAGCATAATGATGCGAGACTTGTGAACGAGTCGTTCGTACTGAACAAAACTTAGTCTGGAGTCACTCGGGCAAAACAGTGGAAGTGAGCGAGTTCATCTTCGAATCGCAAAGTGGAAAGTGGAAAATTGAAACTGAAAACGACTAAATGAGTCGTCCTCAGTAATTAAGTCCAAGGCAAAAAAGGTCTCGGCATTTGTCATGTGACTGATTAACACTTGGACCACACAATTTGGACCGAATTAAATGATTCCGGTGCGAATTTCATTCACAACTCCGAGCGACCGACTCTTCTGACTCTCGTTCAGGCATTACACCAAATGGATCAAACCGACCACGAGTCGGAAAATCAAATAACCCTTTTCACAGAGTGACTTGTCAAGTCTCAAAAAAAGAGTCGAGCCTTCCATCACTCGTGAAACCCCCGCGTCGCCTGGAGCCCTGCAGACCCCTTCACCCTTTCCACATTTTGTTACGTTACCATCACATCACACATTATATCAGCGTGCGGCGTTTACAATTGCATAAATCGCGCAGAATCGCACAATTCGCTCCTCACCGGATGTTGGCCGACTTGGCCTTGAGGTCGCTCCAGCGCTGGTTCATGTCGTCCAGTCGGTGCTGGAGGAACACGGCCTCCTCGGAGCTCCCCAGGGCCTTCACCATCTTGGACTTGTTTCCGTCCACGCTGCGGTAGATGTCGTTGTGGGCATCGATCTCAGCCTGGATGTCCTAAAGAGACGGAGGGAATAGAGAAAAGGAAGAGGAACGTCAGCAAATTGGACCGTTTCCATCCGAGAAAAGGTGGAAAGGAAAAAACTTAGAAATCCCAAAAGGTTTCCCTCCCTGACTGGACTTCCCTGCTCTAACAAGCACAAGTCACAGCTGATTTTTCCTGAGGCGGAATTGATGTGGGGTATTTTTTATTTATTTATTTATTTTTAAGCCCTGGCATGTCAAGAAGGTACTTCACGGCGCAAATTTCCGCAAAAAACACACATTTGCAATTTGGTCAAATGTCCTCTGGGCCGGAAAACCTCATAAAGTAAATAATTTTTAAAAAAGTAAAAAATGTATATGCTTCTCATTTACTGGAGAGTGAGTGGGATGCTGGTCCTTGGGAAAGACTCGTCTGTGTTTATGTAGAATGCTTGTGAAATGCTGCATGTTTAACGGTGATTTTCCCTTGTGCAAGTTTGTGTGTGTGTGTGTGTGCATTAGTTGGTTCCCCTTAAGAGCGCGTGTGTGAGAATAGGAACACATGAGGGACTTGATGTAAGCACCAGATCCTGTCAAACGGTTTATATTTAGATGTTTAACCCCCTGAACACTAAGCCATTTATGAGCGGTTTTCACTACCTTTACATTTTAGCTCCTATCTCGTTGACAGACTCTTATGCAGAATAAGAAAGGTACCATGTCATAACTGACAAAAGAAAAACACACGTCTGTAGCATTTCTTAGTTTTTTTATTCAAATTCCATCCCCAACATGCATCCACAGGTCTTTTAAAGATATACAAGTCGTCACCACTCTTTTCCACACTTCCCCACACAAAACCATTGTATATTTCAGGCATTGTCCATCTGCATTTTTTTTCCTCAGAAAAGCACTGCCACCCTGGAAAGTGCTATAATAGTTCAAAGCAGATTCTGTCAATAATGACACACAGTGCCACCTGACAGTGCAGACACTCCCAAGGTCGTGCATCCTTTTTATTTACACACATCATGAAGTACGGCAGGTGGAGAACCCAGCATGGCCACCTCTGCAGGCTGTTGTGGGCCCTGGGTTTGAGAGCCTCAGTTGTGCTGTGCCTGGGCTGGAGACCAGGAGGGGGTGGGCTAAAAAATAAAATAAAAATTTCCAATCCAAAAAAATAGATGAAAATAAAGATAATTATTACCATGAAAATGAAAACATACAAACAAAATAACACACATTCTAATAATAATAATAGTGATAATAATAATAATCATAAAACATTTGCATTACAATTAGAAAGTACTTACTTTTCCTCCAAGGGATCCATGCCTTCTCCAAAATTCTCTTCATCTGTGAACCAACAGTCTGGTGCAGATTCTCCTTCATCTACTCTGCAAAATAATTTACAGTGCTTGATGCACTGTCAGCATCTCTTTTGCCATTTTATCTTTACTTTGGAATAGTTTGCAGTTTTTTCGACTACACAACAAGCAGTCGCATCTGGGAATAAAACCCTAAAAAGACTGACATTTAGTTTGTTTTTCCCCTCCCAGATCGCTTGTCCTATTGGCTGGTAGAGCCCAGGACGCCATGACATCACTTACAGGCGACATTATGGTGGCACGGTGCCTGCACAGCTGCCTCACAGCAAGAAGGTCCTGGGTTGGATTCCTGCCTGGGGCGCTGTTGGCTCCGTGCTCCGGTGGGTTATCTCCCAATTAGGGGCCTTTCTGTGTGGAGTTTGCACATTCTCCACCGTGTTTGCATGGGTCTCCTCCAACATAAGGACCCCAACTAAAAACGTGCAGAACACTTTCCTATCCTGTCGCTGACCACGACACGGATCCACCACCTGCAATTGGTCCCCAGGCGCCGACGAAGCGAGGGCTGCCCACCGCCCCTGGCTGCCCCTGGAGGAAGGCAGCATGGATGGAAAAAATGCAGAGAGTAAATCTCATCATCACCACTCCCTGCATGTGTGTGTGTGTGTCGGGTCGTCACCACCCTCTGCATGGTGTGTGTTGTGTAGTATGATAAATAAATGATTCTTCTAGATCTGTAAACAGAAGGATAAGCCGAAGCCGAAAGGCATAGCATGAAATCTATCCAGATATGCATCAACTTGCGGACTGCATAGCATCGGCTGTGATTGGCCCACAGGTGTGATCTAATCATATTTTATGTCAGGATCTCTAGTTTCCAGAACTGTTCACAGCTTCTAGCCCAAGCCGTTCTTCGTTTATGACGCACGAGATCTTATACGCTCCCGTCGTGTTCAGAGTGTTAACTGTTCTTTTTGTCTCTCTCGTGCTGTGGCTTCCCTGAACTCAGCCCATTTTCTAACTAAAAACATGGACAGGCGCTCTCAAAACACTTCAGATTCCACACACGTTCTAAATCGTCCTCATTGGGAACAAAATAAGTACCGGTAACTGGTAGAAATTGCCAAATAGATCAACAGAAGCACAATCACAATGTCAAGGTGAGATTTTTCTAATTTTTACAATTATTTTGTGTCATTACTTTTTACAACGGATAAGCGACTAATGCAGAAATGATTAAATGACTTTTGGTTTAACTCTGCACTTAAAATGAATTCTTCAACATGAACGCATCGTATTAATCAGGCACTGTGGATTGGCCACTTTACCAGCAACGAGTTCTCCGCTGAAGTTGTTGTAGGGCAAATACTGATGACTGACGGAGCTTTCACTGAGCAGCAAAGACTGACACGTTACCTTGGAGTTATATAATTATTAATTCTTTTCATCCATTGTTTTGACAAATGTACTCTTCTCTGATAACGTAGTCAGATGCAAACTATAAGTGTAGCTGTCAGTGCCACGGTGCTGGACTCCATTAAAAACACCAATAATTATTAAAATGAAGAAGGATCAAGTAAAATCCCCCCCCCCAGCCTCCCTGTGGCCGACAATCACACACTGACAGAATCTGACCGGTTAACACTAATTCAACGCTACATAAAGGTCAAACCAGAAAGAGAGACAGCGGTGGAGAACGCTATAAAGGAAAAGCCATAGAGGGGGACAGAAGGAAACATTCATCTACGTCAGTTGGTTCTGTTCCTACTTATTCCCCAAGTGTTTCCTTTTCCTTGAACACTTTCACTTCCAGTGGAACTAACAGTGCAAGGCCACACACACTGGCTGATTCAGTCACACACACTGGCGCCCTTTAAAGCTATTTAACGCTGTAAAAAGGCCTCTTTGAGACAGCGGTGCACGGCAGGTCAACATATATCCTGAGGCACTGCAGTATGGCAGTAGCCTCGGTGGCCCCCCCAGCACACACACACACACACACGATCTCCAACAGGTTAATATCTCGGCTGCAACAGGTTTCTCTTTATATCAGTTGTCATTTCAATTATTGACTTGAGACAAGGATAGACTTTCATGAGGAGGTTGAGCTATGAGGCATTTTAAAAGGTTTTACCCCCCGATTTGGCAATGCCGACAATGGGGGACGATTTATCACAGTCAGTGCAATATCCTGTGTCGAGTGTCCTGTGGTGTAAGCAGGTTCTAGAAACAAGATTATGGTCTCCCTTTGGAGTTCCAGCCATTTGAAGCAGAAGCGTTTTGTTTCAGATGCCGTAGAGATGGCATTCAGCAGTGCATAGACATTCTGGACACTGTAACCCAATGAAAAAAACCCAGTGAAATCCAAGCAGTTTTCTAAAATTACCAGAGGAAATCAAAGATCAAGAAACCCCACTTCTCTATTGATCCCGTATATGGCTTGGTCTCTTCTGTCAAACTACCTTTTGTCCAGAAGCACAGATTTTTCTCACATATACTGTATGGCAGTAGAAAACAAACATCCTCTCATATTAATGCCACTCATATAACATTGTGTCCGTTTGGTTTGGTCCATTGTTTAGCTGCTGCAAGACAGAAGAATTTCTATGGATTACTAGCAGAAGGGGTCGTGCTGTGAGAATTGCAGTGCAGTGCAGTAGGGACGAATTAAGTTGTAAAAGGAGAGTGAGAATCAAGAAATGGTCCAAAAGAATGGGAGACGAGAGGGCAGTGGACTTTAAGATCACATGGACTTCAGAGAGCTAGAGGTTCCTATTTAGTCTCCAGTCAGTGTCACCGCCGGGATGTCTTCTTTAAATTCCGTATAACATAGGACAAGAGTATGACATGGTACAGACATGTCAGACCCAAAGGATAGCCTCAGACTTTTACACAACTTTTACAACATGCCATAAGTAAGTCCATAACAAAGTTTTTGACCTCCAAAAAAGTGGTTGGAACAACTGCATATTGCCAAGCAAATACTACCTGCCCATGAATGCACACACAGTCCGTTTAGAGGTTTTAATCTGAGACCTCGAACATAAAACTACAATAAAGGCTGCCCTTGATTAAAAAAAAAGTATCTGTAATGTAATGTACTTGTTGCTATTCGGGACTGATTCTCTCAGTCTGCATGGAAGTGCATGTTAATCACGAGCAACACAAGCCCGGACAAATTGGTCAAATTTTTACTCCAGTCCAATAAGGTCTTCTCTGACCTCGTGGAGACGCCTTCGCTAGGTTTCTAAGTAACAGCATTAACTTAGCGGAGGAATGAATGCAAGAAGAAGGCAAAAAGGAAAAACTGTACTCGCATACTTCCTTGGCTACATTTCCCAGATCTACCTGTTCAAACTTTCTGAGCAGCTCCTGGAGGCTGAAGTTCAAACCGATCATGTTGGAATCTGCACTCCGGCCCCTC
>OMKR01038450.1:0-10738 GCA_900302355.1 Cyttopsis rosea | reverse complement strand
AGAAACAGCTTAAAACCTTTGTTAAAACCTTCTTAGAAACCTTCTCTGAACCCCCCGTAGAAACCTTCTTTAAAACCTTCTCAGAAACCATCTTAAAAACCTTCTTTAAAACCCTCTTAGAAATCTTCTTAGATTCTTAGAAACCTTCTTAGAAACAGCTCAGAACCTTTGTTAAAACCTTCTTAGAAACCTTCTCTAAACCCCTCGTAGAAACCTTCTTGAAAACCTTCTCAGAAACCTTTTTAAAATCCTTCTTTAAAACCCTCGTAGAAACCTTCTTTAAAACCCTCTTAGAAACCTTCTTAGAAACAGCTCAGAACCTTTGTTAAAACCTTCTCAGAAACCGTCTTAAAAACCTTCTTTAAAACCCTCTTAGAAACCTTCTTTAAAACCCTCTTAGAAACCTTATTTGATTCCTAGAAACCTTCTTAGAAACAGCTTAAAACCTTTGTTAAAACCTTCTTAGAAACCTTCTCTAAACCCCTCGTAGAAACCTCTAAACCCCTCGTAGAAACCTTCTCTGAACCCCTCGTAGAAACCTTCTCTAAACCCCTCGTAGAAACCTTCTCTGAACCCCTCGTAGAAACCTTCTCTAAACCCCTCGTAGAAACCTTCTCTGAACCCCTCGTAGAAACCTTCTCTAAACCCCTCGTAGAAACCTTCTCTGAACCCCTCGTAGAAACCTTCTCTAAACCCCTCGTAGAAACCTTCTCTGAACCCCTCGTAGAAACCTTCTCTAAACCCCTCGTAGAAACCTTCTCTAAACCCCTCGTAGAAACCTTCTCTAAACCCCTCGTAGAAACCTTCTCTAAACCCCTCGTAGAAACCTTCTCTGAACCCCTCGTAGAAACCTTCTCTAAACCCCTCGTAGAAACCTTCTCTAAACCCCTCGTAGAAACCTTCTCTGAACCCCTCGTAGAAACCTTCTCTAAACCCCTCGTAGAAACCTCCTCTCAACCCCTTGTAGAAACCTTCTTGAAAACCCTCTCAGAAATCTTCTTAGAAACCTTCTTAGAATGGTGATTGATGATGATGATGATGATTTATGGCAGAAGTATTCCAGTCAAACAAATATACACAAGTGATGCCAGTGATTGTATTTCAAGGTTATTTCTCAGCTTTTACTTTGGATTAATTTTTCTTCCTTTCTTTTTATATATTTCTGCGGATTGCGCTTTAGCGAAAAACAGGTTGCTCTCAAGGGTTCTTCATATGTGCGCACAAGGGCAAGATGCGTGAAAACCGAGGCTGAGGATGTAATGATGTCAAGAGAATCACAACTGAAACATACAGTACATCACACACATCGAATGCCAGATATTTCACAGATAGTAGAACAGTGGGCTGACCTTTTCCTTTGAGGAAGTGGAAATTGGAAATTGCGCTCTATTCATCTTGGTCTCGTAAGTGCTACACCGACATCCGAGGGAAGACGCAACTATAATGTGAAGCACTGTACGTTGATGTGGCACAAATTATCAAGACACTGACGAAGAGTTTGACTTAGAAACAAACAATATTTTTAAGACAAATCAGTCATTATTTCACAGATTATGCGACACGAAGAGAACCTCTTTGAAATTAACTGCAAACAACTCTACTCTGTGAGTATTGTTTTTTTACTTCTGCATAATGTTGCTGTTAGATGCAGAGTCATCCTTAATGGAAAATTACCAACATCCAATGAAGCACGAGTGTGAAAAATATTTTAGGCTGCAGGTGAGTTAGTCTCGTGCATGATTGTGTGCGTGAGCGCGTGGGCTGAAGTTGCAATCAATCACGTCATCAACCTGATTTAGCTTGAGCCGATGGAAATGGTCCTCGGACGTGAACCACGCAGCGCAGCAGTAAATCGTGTTTATCTTCCCTTGTAGTGGAAAGATCGGAGAAAACATTGAAGTTCACAGGGTTAGAAAATGACTTGATTATTTAGTGATTTTAGAAAATGACTTGATATAAAACGTCGGGTTGCCTGGATTGGATTGGGTCTCACGTCGGACGCCCCGGATCTACAGCAAAAGGGTTTGACGAAAGCCAAACTGCACGTCCATCTTGATTTGAAACATAAATAAGCAGCTAGTTTCTGTCGCTTTGATGAACGACAGAAGAGCTTTGCTGTAATACGGCTTACTTGAGGGGAAAAGCAACTTGCTTTACTCGTATATACCATTTTAATGAGCTGCTGATGAGTTACTGATGCTAATAGCAATCTGCTAATTGACTAATTTGTCTATAAAACACAATCTTAATGAATCGGAGTCCTGAGGAATTATGCAAATTTACTTACTACTTTAAAAAAATGTAAATCACACAGCAAAGGCTGGCTGCCTAAAAAGGTTACAGAGCATAAGAAAACCAGAATAGAGCCCAATTGAAAGCACTGAGGCAGCAGTATATTATAGCACACAGCCAGCACGATTATGATAAATTCATAAGACGTGTGGAGACGGAGGTGTAGGGGCCAAGCCATTACTCTCCATAGACTGAGGCTGTCACTGTGATGATGAACACATCTGCTTCAACCATCTCTCGAGGACATCGGCACCAGTCTCCTTCAAACTCTGCCGTCTCAGCTCCATCAACCGCAAAGACCTCATTATCAGGCCATCTGCGTTCAATGATGCCAACATGTTCCTTTGGCCATATTCTGACCCATCGAATCATGTTATGGAACAGTGATTGACGCATATACTGTACGCATGCAAAGTAAATGCCATTTGAAACTATTTGCAATAATTGGAAACACCTTGCTTTTGGAATTGTGCAAATCATTCTCCTAGAAACTGAGAGCGCTGCCAACACGCAATGTATCCGCTGTGCTTTTATGTGCAATCAGCGTCCATTGAAATAAATGACTGTCTGCGAAAATTGGTAGCTAGCATTTCCAAATGGCATATCGTAATTTGTAGCATCCAATCAACAAATATATTATTTTAAACTACAGGAACAGCACTTCTGCAGGAAGTGCAACAGAACCACTTAAGTAATTATCAAATTGATACCACAAATTATGCTTTGAAGTACTGCAGCACAATGCTTTAAATAAGGTGGGCTGAGGGATCCATGACTTCTGGGTCATTAGAGGGGAAATTGGCCTATGGGTAGCACCCTTCAAACACAAACCTTTGCTTAAACATGAGCTTTGGTGGCAATAGGCGCGATTTTGCTTTTTTTTTACCGTCTACATTAGTAAAGAAAAACGCATTCTGGTGAGGGAGAAAGAAAATGTTTTTGAGAAAGGAAAGGTAAAAATGGAGCTTTCTTTTTCTGCAATCACGGCTAAACACGGACCTCGCGTTTGTGCCTCTGTGCTTTGTAGAGAAACAACTAATGACTGTCCTTCTCCGTGCTGCAATGATAATGAGTTTTCCAGGTATGTGTTCACAGCTCAGTTCTATCTTTAGATCCACACCTGAGAGGCCACGGTCCCTTATCTCCGCCAGATTGGCCGGATCGCATATCTCAACTGTGACGAGAAACACGCCAAGGAGAGCGGGAGCAGCTGAGAGCCTTGAAGTTGGACGGTGGGACTGGATTCACCTTGAATGTTTGCTTATCTGGAGCGGATTTGCTGGGAGACGGGAATCAGTACATTATGTCCCTCAATATCATATTCGATAATAAAATGACAATGACGAGCATTGACTTCGAGATAGTTCCAGGTGTAATTAAATGATGACGTCTTTTAACGTTTATTTGCGTAACGTTTTAAAATTGCACGTGACACAGAAGAGTAAGAGTCGTGTGTGAGACACTGTGTTCACCCTCGGTGCGCGTCGTTGTTTTTGTTTTCTGCATTTAAATGTGTGTCTGGATTGGAATGCAGCTTGTAGGAGAAATGTAATGAAGTTGTATTGTATTGAATTGCATTGCATTTACTTGGCAAAAGGCAAAGTTGGGTTTAAGTCTTGCAGAAATCTATTCTCATACATCCAAGAGTGACTTGTCAACCCAAAATAGTTTTTTATTGAAAAAAAAAAAATGAAAAAAAAAGATGATGGAGCTGAAAATCAATGCACAAACAGTAAACATCATCAGACACTAACTGAAAAAGTTATGTGCTTCTTCAACTCATTATTTGTTGATAGTGTTTGGCTTTTGTTTGATTGAGGGAAGTTGCAACGTGGTCATGACTGCAACCTCATTAGAGAGAAGCTAAAGTAATTCCAATGTTTATCACTTTGCACAGAGTCATTGCAGCTCCACGGGCGGTAGCACAGCACTTTGTGGGGAAAGGAGATGCAATAATTACAGTGAATATACAGATTACGCATACCATAGTAGTACCACCAGTACCGAAGGCTGCCTTGACTTACCTTGACCTTAGCCCACTATAACTGACTTTCCAGTTTAATTGAAAAGCACAAACTTTTCCCCACTAAATTTTATGATCCATTACAGGTAGAACTGAAATTACATGGGATCTCAAGTCAAGGCGGTTGGCAATTACAAGATTCCTCTCATCTTAGGCAGTCATGGATAATCGAGCTTCTTACTTTGAGTGTAGGAAAAGCTTGTCCTTTCTTCAAGTGCTAATGATTTGCTTCTGAAAGCCGTATGAGGTACAAATTGGGATACATTTTTAATTCATGGAGGCTTCTTCATGGTTTTATTTCATCATTGAAATGTATTAAAATATATATTTTTACCCTGTGTGGAATTGTGCATCAAAGTTACTGAAGTTTCCAACTTATAGTCGGAAAAACTCGCTCCGTTCTTTGATCCATGTAAACAGGGAAGCGATCACTTCGACAACAATGGCACAATAAATAAACCAGAAAAGAAGAGAAAAGAGACAATTCCGCCTATCCAAATAATTCTGGATTAGCAATCGAGCTGATGATCATCGTCCTCTCAGCACACAAACCAACCTTGGTCCAACTGTCTCCAGCACTTTGTAAACGCCGTATTAAAGGCCGGATGGAAACTGGAGCAGCTACGCTCGGACAAAAAATCCCTGTTTGTTTTGTGATAAGGCCGTTCTGGTGGGTCGACATGTGACTGGTGGGAAGATTTGACAGCTCATCCCAAACTAAACCAGTACCAAGAGGCTCGTGAGCAAGGCAAGAGGTGGCATCTTATTGCTGTGTTGGAGAGCTCACTTTTATCTGCAACAGTATAAATCTACTGCGAAACAGTAAAGAAATAGAGTGCACAAAGGCAGTAAACCCTTTCCTTAAATATTTAAATGTGTTCTTCTGAGTATATTTACAAGCCTTGTGTGGAAGTGCGCGCGGTAGGCCTAGGTCATTTCATTTTGATTACTCAAGGACCTCATTAACACCTGCTTTGCAACTTTGGAACGCCTCGCAGATTTAATATGCTCAAATTTCTTTTCATGGTAAATTTAATTTCAACATTTTTTTATCGTCCTTGTGAGTGTATGTGTGGAGCTCTCTATGCAGATGTGGAGATCTGCCGCTGTGCTATGGAGCTGTATGCAGGACAGATCTGCGGTGACTGGCTGGAGTCTCTAAGGGTCAGACCGCTGGAATCTTGCCTTTAATGGACAGTTAAATATATTCAGATGACGTCATTGATCGGGTGCTTTTATCCAAAACATTAGATCAATACGTGCATGTGTCAGCCATAGTCCAAGAAAGCAGCGGTAAAGTTTGGATTCTGACCAGACCGTAGGCAGGGACGGTCAGTTCCATGTGCCACCTTGTAGTGTGTTAAAATGCGAGCAGACGTGGCAAGCGAGTGAAGGGAAAGTAGGAACTGCAGCAAAAGAAACACTCGACTCACCGAGGTGAAACACTTTGTCAATACAACTTGATTAAAGAGCTCATTCAAAAGCTAAGTGGACTTTAGCCAGATAGAATTGGAGGGTAATAGTGAGGGGCACCACAATGCTCTGAACAAAAAGTGAATGTGTAGTATACCCTCTAAGATTCCACCATTCATTCTCGTAACGGGCTTGTTCGGGGTCGAGGAGGAAGCTTATTGGCGTAATGCAGCGACTTGGGGACCCTATGAATGGGAGTTCAGTCCATCACAGGGCGACACACGCACCATTCCTTCACCTATGTGTAATTTAGGAACTCCAATCTGTGAGCATAAGACTGCAATTATGGCCACCTTTTTTGTTTGTTATATGGAATTAAGTAAAATCTTGATTATCAGCCTTGTCAGACTGTGACTTGAAGCCAGTCTGACATATTGTGGGATTAGTTGAAAGACGAGGCTGCGTCCTACGTCAGCTGACGATGTGACAGCCATGCCCCGTATAACGCCAAACATTTGACATGTTTATGTCCTGTGCCATAGCTGGCGCGCTAGCATGTCCTCATTTCATACCGAGCTCCTATCGGTCACCCATCAGGATAGCGATAGGATCGGGCCACCATCACTCATGAAAAAGCGGGCAAAACCACAGTGTGTCGAGGCCTTGCTTTCCTTTCCTATAGACAGGACCTGCAGGGATTCAAACCCAGGTCTCTGGAGCTGCAAAGTGACAGCACAACCCACAGATGTGATCTATGTGAGTTTACGAGCCAAATAAGTCCAGGAGCCAGAGGGAGTCGCAGGACGGCTTCCTTAGACTCAATATACAAAACCAATGCAATATCTTCTGCAAACAGCACCGCTTCACCTTAACTGTCGGCTAAAAGCGGCAGAATCCTAAACTCCGTGTTGGTCCAAACTGCTGGCACACTGCAGTATATCACGTTATTTTGACATTCAAATTTATGCTGAAGCTTAGGAAAATGTGGTGTATTTATTACCATAGTTCTTTCTGATTTACTCTGATTTACTCGCTGCAGCTTCTAAGAAACAGCTAAGAAGGGATTCCAGCCTCCAACCCAGTGGTGATTAGTCCTCATCAATGCACATGTTGCAAATATTTGATTTGTGCTTCAAATTTTAAGATTGTAATAATGTCATTTATGCACATCTATGAGCTTGGACTCAAACTCAGAAGGTTTAGAAATGAAATTTACTTTGCTTTGGAGTCTGCCACACGGTGCATTTATATGCGAACCGTATACACCGAGCTGTCCTCGGTGCGTGGGGTTTTACTAAGAAAAAGCTTTCACCAATGAAATGAAGAGAGAGAGAGAGAGAGAGAGAGAGAGAGAGAGAGAGAGAGAGGACTGAAAGGAGCATTACATATCTCCCAGTAAATGACAAGTGCCTTGATGAACTCCAGATGAACATGACCCAGTCAATTTCTAATTGAAATGCACTGGCTTTCAGTGGATGCAATCATTTTAAATGAGCCGGTCAGGGTTTGAAATAAGACCAAACACGACAAATACATTGAAACCGGCAAGTCATTGTGTTTCATATCCTCAGCCACGATCATTTCCTTGACTTGCTGTGCAACTTTTCTCTAAGTCTGGGGAGGTTTTGTCTAAACATTTAAAACAGCTTCCAAAGGGATATATTACTGTTTAACTTGAAATGATCTAACTTTCATTTCATTTACTCCATTCCTAATTTCATTTAGCAGTGAATACCTACAAGGTTTCCTGACTCTGACACTCCGTCATTAGCTCTGCATTCATATCAGGAGGACAGCCGTGATGAAGCTGAAGTTGATGCTGCCCCACGGCGTCAAAAATATAATTTCTCATCATGCACCGACCCGGATGAGTCCACAAGCTGCTGCCCGAGGCCAAAGCTGCGCTGCTCACCTGCTTGACATCGTATCCGAGGAGAACAAAGTTCAGATCTGGAGAAACGGCAAATTTTGAGGCTTTAAATGTGGCCTGTGGGAAGAAGCAGGCATGATCATTGGCACACACGGTACACTTGATTTGTTTTTCATTTTTTCTTTTCTTTTCTTTTCTTTTTTATATATATTTTTTAATCTATTTTCTGTGGCGCTTCAACCTCGGCGCTATTTTAAAACTAAAGCGGTGTAAAACATTTCAGGGTCGTTTTCACAGTGTCTCAGTATAAAGATTCAAAGTTCTTCCAGAGTGATAATTATGTACACAGCCCTTTACAGGGCAGAACCATCGTTATCGATTCTCCTATCCAGTGTTTTTCTTTTATAACTGGTAATGGGTTTTTAGACGTTATGCAAAGAAACATAATAAGAAACATCATAATGAACGTTTATATTTCTGAGTTTCCAGTAAGATCGAAATATATTGTACAAATATTTCAATTCTTTGGTCCTGATTTTCTTTTTCTTTTATTTGAAACGATTTTCGATATGGTCTTAGGACTTATTTTGAGGGTAAACAACCAAAAATTGTTAAAAATAAAAAAATACAAACTAAGACAACCTTCCAAGGCAACTGTCTAACTGATGCAAGTACTCACAAACGTTGTGTTTTTCAGGAGGAGGTCCGTCTTGTTGCTCTGCGCGTTGGCTTTGAAGACGTTGCCGTCCCAGCTCCGGAAAATGATCTCCTCCTCTAGGACACGAGGAGGATGGAGGTATAAACACAGAGAAAGATCTGTGTACAGTGCTTTGTATTGTCAGGACTCCATCAAGAAGATGATTCATCAACAAGATGATTCATCTCCAGAACTTTGTTCTGAAAGACGCCCACCACCTTTCCCCGAACCCAACTGTCATTAATATGCCGGTGGCATTCGGAGAGTAGTGTTCATGAAGGGGAATTGATTTGTTATCCTTCTTATTTCCAAATTCTAAATAATCTCAATGAATACATCTATTTCCCCCAACCACAAGATAATGAATGTTGCTGCATGAGTGCCATTTATTGATAAAAGAGGGCAGAGTAAGCATAGTAAATAGTCTGTGAAGCACACTGGACACTGGGGAGGAACTGTTAAAACGGATTACAAAATGAAGTCCATGCAAAATAATGAGGTTCGGGCACACACACACACACACACACAGAAATTCACTAATATTGCGGGGACGTGACAGAAATAAAGAAGGGAACATTTCGATGAAAGGATAGTTGCCAGCAGTGGCCCCCGGAAAGGCTGATCCGTCTGACAACTTGAAAGGAGAGGGGGAAGAAAAACAGAGACTCGTTTAGGAACGTCCGCGACAAACCCCGGCTCAGTGAGGGTTTCACTTCAACCTTCGACGGCGGGAAGCGGTGACAAGGCGGGCCGGTGACGGTAATCTGATCCCCGAACAGCCCCCCCGCGGTCCGGGGAGGGATGAATGTCATTAGTGCATGTGACGGGTCTAAAATCATCTCGGGGTCCCCGTTTTATGTAAATGTCAATGAATGAGTTGTGAGCCATCAATCTCAGGCGAGAGGGGTAGAACAACAATAACCAGTAAATTAGAAAGATGGACGGGCGGCGTGCAATCGAAGAAGTTTTCCAAAAGCGTGTCCTCAAAGGATGCTCGACTTTTAAAATATATTCTCAATGTGACGCATCGCATCTATTATTCAGAATGTGTTGTTCTCCCATGTTTTTCGCCCCTGTAAGTGTGAAGGAGCCGTGCATTTAGAGGATGCACGGCGCCTTCACACTTAAAAAGGCACCAATAATTACTACATCTCTACTGCTCCCTGTTGAGCTCATTCCATACGCAGGTTGGCAGCAAGTGACCCACTTTATAAAAGTGAAGTATTGGTAAAAGTACTGAAAGTGAATTATGAGAGTCACAGATTAGACCTGAGTCCTGCTCACGCTGCTGGGGATCAATGAGAAACAGTGTAGAGGAAGGTTCTGTCGATTTTCAACCTGGACCTCGTTTTCAAATCGTTTTTTTTTTTTTCTTCTTTTTTTCCCTCCCCAACCATCGTGATGAAATGGGCCAAAAAGAAAAGAAAAGAACCTCCAGCTCGAACATTTCATTTCATGTCATTTTCAAAGCAGCCGGCCACGTTCTGTAAAAAGAAAAAATCGTAAAAATCCAGTCACAGTATTTAGAATCATTTCAGTCAAGCTCACAGCGCCGGGGTCTGAAGATTCAAATGATCCTTCGGGAGTGATAATTACGTACGCCGCCCTTGATAATGCTGAACTATTTGCCCCAAAAAGTTACCATTTCTAGTCTGTTTTTTCACTTACAACTGGTTATAGGATCCACATTTTATTTTTATGTTTATTTCATATGACTACACTGTTATGATGAAAGTCGTGGCATCAAAGGCTACAACTCTTCCATCGACCAGAAATCGACTTGCATCACAGATTATAAATACTCGTATTTCTTTGATTTCTCTGTGACATTGGATCTTTTTGGAGCAGTGTTTACACGGCCCCCCTGATTGTGTTGCGATTTCCTGAGTGCTTTTATCGGATTCTGGTCCAGGTGCAGAATAATGATCCTTTAATTTCGGATCAAGGCTGAAACCTGCATATTCATTCAATCGAGCGAAATCAAAAAATTTTATGAAAAATGAGCAAAAATACAACAAATACTGCATAACAACGGTGTTTCTCGGAACGACTTTGAGCTTGACTAGTGGGCTGCTGCACCTTTTGAGAGGGCGGCCTTCGCCCAAATGGCTTTAAAAGTGGCACCTGCTCACGCGGCATCAAACCGACATTTTTGTCATAGTATTTTCGATTTGGTTTCAAGCCCCTTGAATATAAGGCTAAACAAGTGAACCCACTTTTATTGACACAAATCCCGCCAGGAGTTCAACAGCCAACAAAACACAAACAACCACACAGACGTTATCAAAGGTCGGGGGTTTCACCACAGAAAGATGAGATTTTCCATCTCTCTCTTTATTTGTTTTTTCGGAGCGATGGTTAAGTCTCCTTGAAATGAAAAACTCTTTTTTGGTTTGTTTGTTTGTTTTTTGTTTGTGTGGTTTTTTTTATTATTTTTTTTGGG
>OMKR01038420.1:0-13108 GCA_900302355.1 Cyttopsis rosea | reverse complement strand
CCATGCCGTGGTCAGGGACAGGACAGGAAGTGTTCTGCACGTTTTTAGTCGGGGTCCTTATGTTGGAGGAGACCCATGCGAACACGGGGAGAACGTGCAAACTCCACACAGAAAGGCCCCTGATTGGGCGATAACCCACCGGAGCACAGTGCCAACAGTGCCCCAGGCGGGAATCGAACCCAGGAGCTTCTTGCTGTGAGGCAACAGTGTTAACCACTGAGCCACCGTGCCGCCTAGTGACCTTCTGATGACCAAGTTTTTCATTGGTTGGAGGAAAAAAAAAAAAAAAGGATGCAGATATTCCTATAAAATTCCAATTCAAATTGATATGCTTTATTACTCTTAATAACAATAATATTATTTTTATGCTCAAATTTAGAACTAGAGGGGGAGGGCATTACACACGTCCTTTACGGAGTTCCGTGTGGAGTCCCGGACGCAATAACCCTAACCCAATGTTATTGAATCAGTTATAATTTTCAACCTGTCCTAATAATAACTTAAATAATTAAATAATTAAATAGCCTCCGGAGAAGGAAGGAACTTACAGCTCCACTATCGGCCATCCTCACCTGAAGCTACCGGGTCTATTAAATTAAATCATTTAAAATAATACGTTTATTAAATCCTTGTGATCATATTCAACCTGTCTTTCTGGCTGACACTGTTGTGTACGTCACACACGCCATGATCACGCCACCGCGAGTCCGGGAAGCCGGCATGCTGTCTAAAAGCACACACCAGGGTGGCAACATGCCGGCTTTGTTTGGTTCAGTGTAACAAGGCAAAGACGCGATATAGACGAGTCGTCTTTGTGGCATTATTGCGGAATCTCTGTGTAAACAGGGCTAGGGTCTTTCCCAGCAGGACTGCATCTCAACAGTGGCCATCTTGGCCTGACCTCCCAGATGAAAGTGCAATTCTTCAGCGATCTAAAAGAAGCACTTTTGGAAAGAAAGACTGCTCTATGTGCTACCATTTTTTTTGGCAATAGTAGTTCCTGGCAACTAGAGTATCCCTTTTGGTATATCAAATCATCACTTAAAAGCATTGTAACAGGAGAGTTGAATACTCGAACAACTCGAATAGAAGCTTTGATATGTTGACCCAAAGATTATTCGCTGCCTACAGTTAGGAGATTAAGAAGTTTTCCTTTAATTACTTTTTGTATCAAATACTCGGGTGTTCACAAAAACGTTTTCAATATTAAAAAAAAGGACTAAAAAATGCCGTCTGGAGTGCTTTTTGTAACAATATGAAAATGTGGCTCATGCACATTGTATCCATAACAATGGATAACAGCTCTGCTTTATGCTATTATCTTATTCATACTTTTCTTTGTGCTATGATTGGTTCATTGACGAAAGAAAAGTTGACATCAAATTAGCTTTTCTGAAAAGTTTAGAGATTTCTAACTATTGAAAGCTCTGCGCTCTGACAAAAACAGCTGCTGGATGTATCATCTTGTAAGAGCCTACAAGGCAAGCAGAATGCGGACACTTTCCAACCTCATCTACAGTATTTAGCAGCCTCTCAGGAAATGAATTCATACATTTGATTTAGGGTTCAATTCATATGCCGATGACACTCTACCTTTGCATCAAACAACATAATCTTTAAAATAATTTAAAAGCACGGATGATGTCAAACCTCCTGCTTTTGAATGCGGATCCTTCTCAAAACCGCACAGAAACAGCACAAAACAGAGACTTCAATTCAAAGACCTAACTGTGAACTTTGACAGCTATACAATATCACAAAGCTACAGCATTGAGAAACTTGGTGTCAATGCTTGAGCCATTCATTTCAAAAACACATTAACACCACCGCAGAAAATATACACAAAATATTGCCAAGATTTTACCTATTTTATCTACCTCAAACACAGAAACAATGCCATTGTCACCTCGACTTGACTAGCTGAACAAAATGTAGCACTGGCAAACTGCAGCTAATGCCAAATGCTGCGGCGAGAATACTAACCGGGCCAGAAAATATGGCCACATTACCCCTGTCCTGATCTCCCCACATTGACCAATCAAAGCCCGGGCCGATTGATTTCAAGGTATTCCTATTAACATATAAAGTACTACATGGACTTGCCCCATCTTACCTGTCAGACCGTATTACCCCACACACATCATCAATTCCATTCCAATTCTACACAGATATTCAATGTATGTACATTATGCATGTGCTCCTCTATATGTAGTTTTCATTGTTGATGGCAGGTGACAGTGAAATTGATACCATCGATGTACTATGGAATCAAACAAGGAAAGAACACATACATTTGCCTCATCCTCTGCGCTCAGAATGATTCTTGTATTTATTCCATTATCACACAGTTCCGTTCAGCGGTTTCCTAATGAAAGATAAACGTCTTTTTTGGCTTCTGTGGAATGCTGATGCACTGAACTGATTTGATCACAAAAAAAAATACCTTTGAAAAATAGATATGTGACCCTGCAATTTCTTAGTAGCATATTGAAGGTGCAGTGTGTAGAATTAGTGGCATTTTGCAGAACGGCCTTGGCAGAAATGGAATGGAATATAATATTCATAAGGATGTTTTAATTTGTGTATAATCCCATGAAAATGAGAATCGTTGTGTTTTCGTTACCTTAGAAAGAGCCGTTTATATCTCCATGCACCGCCATGCTTCTACAGTAGCCTAGAACGGACAAACCAGACACTGGCTCTAGAGGGGGACTTCAGCATTTTTCACAGCCACCGTAGATTCTCCTCCACGGACACCATCATTTTGCACCGCCACGGACACGGAGGGGAATTCAGTTGGTTGCAATCTGCAACCTCACTGCTAGTTGCTACTAAAATCTACACACTGCATCTTTAATGCTGGCAATAATTTGTCACTGGCACAGTATACAGTACACATATATTCACTATTCGCAACTAACCCTGTCCTCATTATCTCAATGACTTTATTTCCAACTTTGGACATCATAATCGCTAGATGGGAGAGGCACTCAATGGCCATGTCGGAGTGTTGAAAGAGGCAGAAAGATTTGGCCTGCAATAAAATGTCATCTGGAAGGTAATGAAAACGCTGATGACAATGGGTATATAATAACTTCTATTTAACTTCCACTGACCAGGCAACACTGACCAGATAATGGAGGGGGAATGCGAAAAGGAAGAAGTTCACACCAAGCCAACAGAAGGTAATGATATGGATTGATGTAATTTCCCTGTGATGCACCTTAATGTGATCAGCCTCTAAACGGTATACTGGTTTTCTCATTGATTTGTTTCACAATTCAATACGGTTATGGTTTTGACTGAACTTTAAACACTATTGAGCCTTGTAGTATTTTGTGGAATTGGATGTTTGAACTGAACGGAAAAAAAATACATGGACTTTTTAAAATGCAATTTAGACCATTTTCGAAATCTTAACGTTTCCAAGCAAAGCCTGGTTTCAACCAGTCTGATTGAATGGGGCACATTTTGCCAGACCACTGTATCTGTATCTATTCAGAAAATGGCATCTGTATCAGAGGAACACAAGCATATTTTTCTATTGGCAATCCTGTCAGTGAAAATGACTGATAATCATAAAAACATTCTGATAATCATAAAAATATCTGAAGAATCTATCAATAAAATGTGGATGAAGCAAAAAAAGAACCACAATGAAACTTTGAATTGAAAATGATTGCATAGTGGACACATAGATAACTATGGACTATCATAACAGGAACCGCATTATTGCATTATGAATGTATGTATTGGTCATGGAAATGACATGGTAACCAAATCAAGTGACCATATTGTCCAATTTGTTTTGAAGCAGATAACATGTACAGTACAGTAGGAGGAGGCTACGCCACTTAACATTTCCTCTGCCGTGCATAAAAAATTTGTGTTCATTTGATCATTTATTACCAAAGACAGAATTAAAGTCCACTGAATGACTCAACTAATTTTACACTAGTTTCATGAAAGCAAATTAAACACAGAACATTTTTCATCTGACTACGCATGGGGTTTATGCCCAGATACGTAGATTGTACCCACAATTTTCGCTTTTTTAATATCACGTTTTTCATTTTTCAAATATTTGACATAACTCTAATCAGTATAATAGTGGCAACAGTTGTCCAAGCAAATAGTCACAGAAAAAATAGATATCCTTAATGATTATTAATATTTCAGTGAGGGCATTCTGAGTAGCCAAGTGCATTAAAGATGGTTGCTGGGCCCCAAGGTCATGAAACACAACTGCTCTCTGTTTAACTGCAATTACTCAGATTCCTAAGATGCAATACTGTGCAAAAGTTTTAGGCACTTGTGAACAAAACGCTGTAAAGTGAGGATGCTTTCAAAAATAATGCCATGAATAGTTTTTATTTATCAATTAACGACATACGATTCACTAAAATAGCGCCGGCGCGAATAGTACCATGAATTGCGCATCAATTGCGTCCGCTATCAGCGCCATCTTAGCGTCCGATTCACAGAAGATATTGTGCTAATGATATGGCAGCGCAAACACGGCTCCAGAATCTCCATCATTTATGCCACTGCTCTACACTTGCGTGTTTTACAAATTATCACTTAAATAAATATTAAACTTTAAATAATTGTCGGACAGTAGTTATTTTGATGATTGTATTTTGATTGATTCAAGTGTTTAATGAAAATGGAAAATTGTAAGGAAATCCAGGAGTGCGCCAGTGCCGACCCAACAGGGCGACCCAACAGGGTCCCTGTTGTGCGTAACCAGTGACGGGGGTTAGAGACCCCGTCCCAATGTTGACAGGTCCTCTGATGCACGAGCGGAGGAATCGGTGCCTTTTTTTTCTCTCCGCACAGTTAGTACATGCTTTCTGTAGGCGGTAATAGCTTCAGTGCAACTGCGTGTGGATATTAGTGCCGGGGTTTGTGAATTGAACGCATTTTGCAATGAGGCTCATTTGCATAGAAAGGGGCCAATTTAGCGCCAAATGTATGCATAATACTTCATTTAAATATGCGCAAATGGCACAGGCGCACCGATTTGCGGGTGCTTTGTGAATTAGAAGCTTGCATTTTTGGTTATTTGCGGCAGTTTAGTGGCTGCAAAAGCGACGCAAACCTTTAGTGAATCAGGCCCAAAGTGCGGTAAACACAAAAAACCTTAATCAAATCAATTCTCTTAGGTATACTTGCGCACAGGTATGCTTGGAACAACCTACCCGGCAGGTAGGTTGTTCCAAGCATCTTGGAGAACTTCCCACAGTTGTTGTTCATATAATCCCAGACTGACTCGATAATGTTGAGATCAGGGCTCTGTGGGGTCCATACAATCTGTTGCAGGACTCCTTGTTCTTCTTTTCGCTGAAGATAATGCTTTATGACTGTCTGACAGTTATTTTATATCTTCTGCATTAGTGTGTCAATATGTCGGTAGCATGACAACGACCCTAAACATACAGCTAAAGACAAATGTGCAGTACAGTAGAGTACAGAGTGTGCAGTACAGTACTGTATATCAGAATGTGTTATCTGCAACCCATTAGCTGGTAACTATAAAGCCATAACTGGTACCTTCTTTCAGCATGGTACAGGTAACTATTTGGCTGCGTGTTATATTAGCCCTGGCATTCAGGTTTTTCAGCAGACCTTTTATTTTTATTTATTTCCATCCAGTAAATGCATTTCTATAGGACGCTGGGATGCTTCTGAGCTGCTTGTCAACCTGAACAAAAACCACAGCCCTTTTCGGCTTAACTTTCCTTTTTTTATTTTTTTGATTCATGGCTTACTAAAATAATGAAAGTAAAAACATTTTTTTAGATAAGTCACAAAAATGCTTGAATGTAACCCTTAGTAATTCAAGGAATATCGAAATGTACTTATAATCCAATTACCATAGTTTTCTCTGCATCTAAAAGGATTTCAGTTACTTTTTTTTAAATTACAAAATGTTTCTATGCTCTCTAACCCTGGCTGTAGGCTTATACAACTGTGCTAAAATTATGACTTAGCTATGACATATCAAAGCATTGACGGCTTGCATGTTTTTGCATTACTTATCATTCATACTTTGACATCTTTTCCCCCTCAAATGTCACATCTTTATTCCAATATATTTTTTTAATATTGCGTTCCTAAAATGATCTTCTCAATTCCATTCAACAATTTATGACTGCATATAGTATTAAAGGGCCATCAAATAGGAAGGACAATGGCAAATAATAATATTTATATTTCCGACAGCACTAGTTCGCAATCATTTTTATGGGAGGAATCTCTCGCTTAGTTTGCACTTTTCCGTTTGTTGAAATACATTTGATGAAATATAGTTGACATGAAATGAATTGTCATTTTAATAATTAATTAAATAATCTTAAGGAATTTTGCCATACCGTTCAACAAGGGATGTCTCAAGGACCAATACCAAGTCAATGTCAAAATTCTGAAAAAGCAGTTTACTAGTACTAGTTTCTCATTCAGTATCTGTAACATAGAAGAGTAGGATTACTTTTAATGACTAGTAATTATTTATTTATAATTTAAGATGATCTATCAGTTTTTTTTTAATAAAAAGTGCATCCCTAGAGAGTTCATATTTTACAAAATTACTAAATAGATTTTTGGTTGAATCAGTGAGCAGTGCCCGCGAGGAATCATTTAATGTGGGGGCAAAATCCCTGACTTGGAAAAGTTCGCTTTACACTTTGTGATGAGTCACACATGAGAAATGGAGTATTAAAACCAAGCCAATGGTTCAATAAATAATACAAAGGTATTGGTAAAGTACCCTGGGCAAAAGAGAACCATGTGAGGTGAGGGCTTACAATTCAGGCATATAAATTAAGTTAAGGAAGACTGAATATGCATACCTTCACAGATGCCACCGTGCTAATGTTACACCATTATATTAAGTAATGCTTTAAGTTAAGTCACACTAAATCCTTAGACCTTTAACAGGAACCTATGGCAGATGATAATTATGGAACCTGCCCTAGATGTCAAATTTATTGTATTTTCTGCACTTCCATCTCTGGCTATTACATCTACCACACAAAGAGCAAGGCCCATATTAAAGTAACAAGGCTGCTTAAATAGTCTTTCCTAAAGCAGTCTTCGTTATCTTGGCTAGTCATTTGTATGGTTAATATGGCTACTTTCGGGAACTGAGTGATTTGACAGTCAGTGACTTCAAGTGACACATCTGCAATTCCAATGGAGGCTTTTGTGTGAAAACTGGCTAGGGAGGCAGCAAGCTGAGAAAAGAGAAGAAAATGGGGGGAAAGGTTAAAGAAGAGAAGGAGCCCTGCTAGTGCTAGATAGTCCAGATGGAAAACAAGGCAATTAGCAGCAGAGGAGAGGCCGGGCACGAGTTCCCGGCTCAAACAGTAGGTCTTTCTCTAGTGGAATATGCTTGCGCCTGTGCTTGTATCTGTGTGTGTTTTCAGAGCAGAGCAACGGGCTGGGTCCAAGAGAAAACAAGAGAAAGTCACAGACATCAAACAAACTGTCATGATTTGGACAGCAGTCAGCCTGTAGCACATTCACCATGCAATTAATTAGAGCTAGAGGTAAACGGTTATGGTCTGATGTCAAGGTATCCATTAAATCCCAACGCCATGAACCATTTCAAATTCAAAGGTTGTTGAAATGTATTCATGTACAAACACACAGAGCGCAATGATCGACACTGTGCTTCAATAATTAAGCGCAGTGACAATAATAATCTCTGTTGTACTATTTCAATTATAATAACAATAATCTCTTCATGCTTTGTACTGGACCCCTAATTATTCCCAAGCAACAGTGAGTGTTTTTCTTAATATTCACGAGTGAAACGACCAGTCTTTGTGTCCTGAAGAGGTTTGTTCTATTGAGGACGTCCACTCAGGTTAATTCACATGATTTTGTTGAGCTCTTCTGGGGGATGACTACAACATGACCGACTCTAATTGATAAAACGGACAAGTCAGGAAAGGAAGGAAAAAAAAAAAATCAGTAAAGACGCTGACACTCTTGACACTTTTGTGTCCACCCATCTTCGTGATGACAATGCTCCCACTGCAACTGAGAGAAGAGCCCAAAGCAGATTTGTGCCGAAACTGCATTAAAATAAAGAGAGGAGGGGCATGACAGGAAAGGAGCGATTGAGAAACAAAGAGGCTTCTGGATGAGTGGATGAGTCAGGGTAAATAGAATAGGCTAAGCATTTTAAAATAATGTGTGAATATATTCTGGCAGGAGAAGCAAAGATTAATTTGATAGCACCTGATCGCTTTACTGTCAAATTAACCATTGAGAGGGGTGGGCCTGCAATTGGGAAAGAAAGACTGGTTCTCCTATATGTACTGTAGCTTGTTTTTATGTTGAGCCTTTTATAATCTTTATGTTCTCCATCAAGATACGCTGACCTGGTTAACTAAATGCAGGGCTCAAATAAATGTAGGTGTGATAACGTCAATGTTTTCAGGATTATTTCTAAGATAGCTGGTCTGTAAACAATTAGCGTCGCAAGTGAAGAACCACTTTTAATGCCCCATTCAAAAGCAAAGATAATAAAATACCTCTCTTTGTCCTCTGTATGGTGTCAACATGGCAGAAAATCACATATGGGCTAGATGAATAGAACAAGTTGTTTCAAAAAGATTCCTGGGAAAATAAACCTTAATGTTTTTGGGGAGCTGGAACTCCGGAAACATCACTTTGGGGGACAAATAGGCAGTAAACAAACTCCTGTCTCTCCACTCCAAGAGAGAGCTTCATGGCACTCCAGCAGAGTATGGATCAAAGCAAGAAACGCTCCAACATTCAATAGCACCCACGCCTGTTTGGGGGCAGAACACAGAAGGACTCCTGCTGGGAGAGAGATGGGAGGGATGTGGGTCTTTATCTGCCCATAGTGGGAGGATGAGAGAGATGGTAAAGCAATATTTCCTGTTGTTTCTAAAAATCAATAGATGTGGTCTATTCCTTACCCTGAGGGTTGCTGGCTAACCCAATGCTAGAGAGGCCTTTCAACTTTGTACGTACCTTAGACACACAAGGAACGATGATAGACCTCTATTCAACACAGGAATAGACAATGAATAAAATACAAAAATGACTACTAGAGATTAATTTTTTCCTCTGAAATTCAACATTTTTCTATAGTATATCGCACATGTCTTCCTCTAAAGGCTTTTTAAGAGCTTTTAACTGAATAGAGCAAAAAACGAGAATACCATTTTCATCAGTTAGAAAGAACAGAACCGTTTTCAGGGTAGAGCACTTGCAGTAAATACTTTTTACTCCATAATCTTCATCAAGTACATCCCGAGAGATGATGGACAGATGGATGGCTAAATGCATCTGACGTTTCAGAACACAAACAGGAGAGAACGAAGGCTTCCATAGTGGAGGGTACAGCAGGAGATAAAGAAGGCAGTCACAGCACACAAGAGGCAACATTAAACAGACAGACGAAGAGATAGAGACGCACACAGAGAGAGGGAGGGTTGGATGAGTGGGAGATAAAAATAAATGTGATGGTTGGGGGGGGCAAAAAGGAAACAAAGGCAAGGGAGAGAGTTTCAAACCGACTAATCCATTTCAATATCAAGGCTACGGCTGCTTGTTTACTTAAAACAAAAATAGGGTAGAAGTGAAAGGAGGTAGGTGAAAGAAGGGGAAATTGGTTATGGGGAGAAATTAGTCCATCTACCTTTATGATACCTGTTGCTAAACAATACTTTTAAATGTCTCAACCTACGTTTTAACAATTAATTTACATGTTTTTACATGCAAAATCTAGTGGACCGATACCTGCTTTTCATCAATAGCTAAAAATCAAACCCTGACAGCTGAGGGTGATTAAGACCTAATCGGAGGATATAGAATATTTCTATATTGTATAGTGTACAGAGTATAGTGAAATTATGTTGCAGATTAACAGATAAAACAGACGCAGAGAGATCTCTGTTGGAGCAGGTTAAACAGGAAAGCATGTGGGCGGCGGGTGGACATAAAGGGAGAGAGTGGTAACTCATCAGTGGTGTGTTGAAAAGGCAGGGTTGTCACAGTCCGTTTGGCACATGTCCTCCTTTCATCACATCGCCACAGCTGAGAGGAAACAAACAACTGATGCGTCTGTGTGTATGAGAGAGAGAGAGAGAGAGAGAGAGAAAGAGATTGGTTTGACATTCAGACACAACTCAATAGTGTTATTGCACTTCAGAGTAATACTCCCTTCCACACCAACCCTGCTTTACCAAAGGTACTTGGAGATAGCATAACCAAGTTGTGGCACAACATACTTATGACCTTTGAACAGTTACGTAGAGCCTTCCACCTCCCAGCTACTCTATTCATTTCTTCAAGTATTTACAGGTCAGACACTTCATAAGTACACTTCAGGGAGGAAACTCCACTCCCCTAAAGCTCCTGCCAATTGATGATATTCTAAAAGGTATCAAACACCCCAGAGGCATCTTGTCCTTAACATATAACAGAATTTTGGCCTTCACAGAGACTAAACCCCTAAACACCAGGGCCAAATGGGAGCAAGACCTGGACTTTTGAAGACAATGAATGGGAATCACTATGTGAGAAGGCACCAACCTTCTCAAATAACAGCCGCCATAAGCTTCTGCAGTTAAACATTCTCCATAGAACCTATTTTACACCAGAAAGACTCCATAGGATAAATTACAGATCTTTGCCCTAGATGCGAAACAGAGACTTGTAACCTTATTCACATGGTCTGGGGATGTAATAAATTAAAACATTACTGGGGTTCAATATTGGAGTCTCTTAAAGAGATTACTGGGTCTGAGATCCCCTGTTCACTTATGTCTGACATCCCTCTTGACAAAAGAAATAAGGTGTGATTTATTAAACTGGCCATGATTGAGGGTAATAAATGTATCGCTCTGTTATGGAAAAGTACAGACCCTACTCCTGTCTCCATGTGGCTCAAAGAAATCTCCTCGTACATGGCATCACAAAAAATGTTGTTCAATCTCAAAAGAAAACCACATCTCTTTCATAAATGCTGGTCCGGTTTTAGGAACTACATAGGAAAGATTTCACAGCCTGTTGACGAGATATGTTTGACAAAAGCACACGTGCATCTGTGTAGACATGTACAGCAGAATTTCTACAGTATGTACAAATGTGGGTAAACTTTGTGTTTATTTTACCAAATGTAACCTTTTTTAATTTAAATTTTAAATTTTTCCTTTCTTACACCATCGCTTTTACTATGGCCCTTGTCTGGAGGTAGGGGTGGGGGGACTGGTCTTGTGGGATTATTTTATTTTATTTTTTTATATCCTACTTCAACTGTGTTTTATCCTGCAAACTGCTCTGTGTATGAGGAAAAAGTCAAGAAAAAAAAAAAGTGAATCTGGAAGCTTTCTTTTCAGCTTGTTTTTGCATTTTGCATCTTTATGACATTCCCGCTGTTACGTTGTTAAGCGTTTAATTACTTCAAGGTTGCAGGCAGGATGCAGAGAGTGCGTATAGGAAATAAAGCAGGAATTGCATTAGCAACGTTTCAGAGCTTCATGCTCTGAAAAAGAGCCTGAGATTGTCACGTAGCTCTGTGTCCATATTTATGGTTGCTCATCGCTGGTCATTTTCTTAATTAACTTATTAGTATGATTAAATAACAATGGCAGAGTCGGATGTCTAAAGCCCTTGTCTCTATGAACAATTACAAGGTAGTAACAAGATGGATTTAGAGCTCAAATCATGCTTTACTCGTTCTATATCACATCTACAGATCCATCCTCTGAGTGATTTATAGTCAGAAATGCTGTGAACACACTGGATATTATCTGTCTGGAGACTGAAACAGAGTAAAAACTAAATACATAACCAAAGAATTTTCTTCTCAAATCCACATCAGTGAACTTCAATAAAAGTAACAGTACATTACCCAGCAGCACAGTGATTGGTGATTCATATTGGGTTTTTTTTACAGAGCATCAGGCAAAAGTAATCAACCTCACAATCCTCAGTATCACCCACTGACCTCCTTAAGGAAATCCTCATCCCTCAGCCTCTCCCTGAGAAGCAGGATGTCCGCGTGCCGGCTCTGCTGCGAGCTCCATCGCGCGTTCTGCCGGACGGTCAAGGTCAGGTTGTCCGTGTCGTGGCAGAACCTGAGCAGGCGGAACCGATCGGCCCACACCTGGGACAGACCCGCCGGGGGCGTGGCCAGCGGGTTGGGGGGGCTGCGGCACAACGGGTGAGGGTTAAATTCAGGCAAAATAACAAAAATTGCTCAGACTCTAAATGGGACTACAATTAATCATGTGATTAAAGTTAAACAGTAAGATTATTACGTTTAAAACAAATCCCATATTGGATACTTTATTTAGCCAAAGCAGCCATTCAATTGCGTTGCGTTACGCATGTGCTCCTCTATGTGATGCTTCCATTGTGGGTGGCAGGGTCCGCCTTTCGTAGCCTAGAATGAACTGTGGTCAGTAAACTGCCATTCACAAAAAAGATGGAAAATATCCGCGCCACCTTAAATGAACCAAGAACCATTTTATTTTATTATGGGATTTAGTGTAATCCACCACAGATGATTTTATAGATTAAGACGTCATTGGAATTAACTATTACAAAGTTCCAGGGTGTCTCCTGGAACCTCTGTTGCAAACTGTTGTTGTCCTTCTGTAACCTGAAGCAAAGACTGGATCCAAATGCAAGGATCCAAACATTCCTGTGTTTGACGGGTAATACGAACAGGTGTTGAGCATTTTACGGTTTAAACATAAATCAACTTTCATACAGTATGTTCAGAGCATTTGAGAAATCCCAAGAATGCAAATCATCCGGAGCAAAAATGTACTGTCATTTCTCTTTTCCTTTTTTGTTTTCTGACACATTCTACATTTTCCAGTCATTCTGTCAGTGTCTCTCCATTATCTATCTGTGTGTCTCACTTCTTAAGTAGGTCCAACAGTTCAGTGTTTCCTGCGCCCTCTGCCAGCTGCAGAGGTGTGACCCCCTCCTCATTTGGCAGAGTAACGGCCATCAGACCCCCCGGCTGACATAGCAGCAGCTCTGCCAGCCGACACAGACCCCAGCGCACTGCCAGGTGGAGGGGAGACTCCCTGCATCTGTAGTCTGAAGAGAG
>OMKR01038408.1:0-11366 GCA_900302355.1 Cyttopsis rosea | reverse complement strand
AATTGAGACTTTGGAGTGGCCTAGTCAAAGTCCTGACCTGAATCCTATTGAGATGCTGTGGCATGACCTTAAAAAGGCGGTTCATGCTGGAAAACCCTCCAATTTTGCTGAATTACAACAATTCTGCAAAGATGAGTGGGCCAAAATTCCTCCACAGCACTGTAAAAGACTCATTGCAAGTTATCGCAAACGCTTGATTGCAGTTGTTGCTGCTAAGGGTGGCCCAACCAGTTATTAGGTTTAGGGGGCAATCACTTTTTCACACAGGGCCATGTAGGTTTGGATTTTTTTTCTCCTTTAATACTAAAAACCTTCATTTAAAAACTGCATTTTGTGTTTACTTGTGTTGTCTTTGACTAATATTTAAATTTGTTTGATGATCTGAAACATTTAAATGTGACAAACATGCAAAAAAATAAGAAATCAGGAAGGGGGCAAACACTTTTTCACACAACTGTATATGCGAGACAGAAAGTGTTTATAATCAACATGTCACAGAGCACAACTTCTTTTTTAACACTTTCGGCTCTTGGGTCTTTTTGTCATTTTTTGCAATACGTTCATTAGCAGGCTTGCTATTCAGGTTCAGGTGGAGTGACAAGGTGAGACACAGATTTGGCTGGAGGTTTGCCAACACACTGGGTTTTATTGATAAAGTCCAACTTAAAGAACCTCCCATGTGGGGATAATAATTATAAAGAAAACAGAAATGATGGCAGACGCCACTTGCTTTCCCGGTGGTTGTCAAGGATTGCTCAGATCGGGAGCGCACCCTTATGTACTCTACCCGAGGTCATTCTCACTGCAAGACAAGACAGACATTTAACTAAACTCCCCCAGCTGCCATGATTGGCGAGTCAACTTAACTAGACACAGCTGAAACCGAGGCGGGGAGCATCAGTCTACCACACTGACTTCCCCTCGTCTCCCGGCACCGAATCAACCATGTCCCCGAGTCTGTCACAGTTCTCTTTTCTCTTTGGTTTGCACCTAAATAATCTTTCTTAACCCTCATACATGGAACCATTTGTTTCAGCACAAACTCAGCTGTAAGTCTCATTTATCATAGTTGCCAGTAGCCATAACTCTCATAAACTAGCGGGAAGTTATTCACAGAAATACAAACCATGCCGTTTGGGATCTCGACTTCAGAGGGTTAAATATTGTAATCATGATAACAACTCAGATCTGATGCAGTTTTAATAAGGTCATGGCTCAAAAGTGATGATTTAGCTGTCTCCATTGTGACAGTGACAGACTTCAAATTGTGCTAACTGTACACTGAAATAACTGAGTCTTAACAAGACACTAGAGCATATATTTTATATAAGAGCTTATTCAAATAGCTTTTCTCAACTAATTCTAGATTCTAGATTCATAGAAGCAAAGTAAGTCACTTTTTAGAGAGAACAGACAGAAGACTGAAAGAAGAAATTTCTGTGAGGTGGAACCTCCAGCTCATTAGAGACACTATTGCTTGGATGGAAGATAGAGGCCAGCCCCTCATGGTGGTTGGTCTTGATCAGGCCAAAGCCTTCGATAGGGTCCACTGGGGTATTATGTTCCAGGTCTTAGAGAGAGTAGGTCTAGGGACTGTTTTCGTTGGGTGGTTGCGCACATTGTAGGCAGCAGTGGTGACCGCAGCTTGCGTTAACAGTCATCTAGGGGAGTCTTTTGGGTTGCACGCGGGGCTGAGACAGGGGTGTCTGCTCTCACCCATGCTCTACATCCTTTACATGGAGCCCCTGGCGGCAGCTATTCGGGCCGCCCCGGATGTGAGGGGTCTGCTGGTGCCAGGCCTTATGGTCAAGCTGTCCCAGTATGCAGATGATACTACTCTGCTGCTGGTCAGTGACGCTTGCCTGTTCCATTCCCTAGAAATCCTAAAAAAAGACTTTGGCTGAGTATCTGGCAGGGAGTTATATCTCGGTCAAGTTCTTTTGGTGGTGGAAAGACAGGGCCAACGTACCAGGGGGGCTGTCGCTCTGCGAAGGTCCCCTGAAGTTGATTGTTGAAGTCGATTTTGAGGCAGCCCACCGCACCAAGGCCAACTGGACCAGGTGGATTGCTGCAGTCCAGAAGAAGGTCGGCCTCTGGAAAGCCAGGTGGCTGACCCTCACGGGACAGGTCCTGGTTTTGAAGGTTGACGTTTCGTCTCTCCTGTATTTGTCATACATCTTCCCGATGCCGACGAGCATGCGGAGGACCCTCACGTGACTCGTGTTTGGTTTCATTTGGGGAGACCGGTATGAGTACGTGGTGAGGGTCCGTAGGTTGGCACCGATCGGGGAGGGTGGAAGGGGCGTGCCTCACTTCCCGCTTAAGCAGGACTGTTTTTTTGTTTCTTTCCTGTTGAGGGAGCTGTCTTCTCCAGTGGTCCACCCATCAGAACATTTCCTCCGGCTCTACTTCTCCTACCAGGTGAGGAGGGTGATGGGGGTTTTGGGCAACTTGGGGCCCCACTCAGAGCAGGTGCAGTGAACTACTGCCACGCTGCCACTGGGGCTGGATCAGAGGAGGCTTTATTCTGAGACAAGATGGGGGATGACCGGGCCGGCTGTCATGGGCATCTTTGCGGCAGTCTGGTTGGTGCTTCAGCCGCCCAGTCTGGATAACAGGCTCAAGGACCATAACTGGTGCTGCCTCCACAAGGCTTTGCTGGTGCGTGTCATTATGTTCCGGCATGGCTTGGCAAGGTCCCCCGGGTGCCCTCGAGCCACGTGCTCAGGGGAAGAGACCATCCATTACGTCATGTGGGACTGTCCCTTTGCGGGGTGGTGTGGGCAAGGGCAGGGGTCCTGGTAAGGATGGTAAGGGCCAATTTTGCCCTGACCTGGGCTCGTGTAGAGAGGGGATTTGGTGGAGGAGGGAGTAGGAGGGAGCGCTTCCTGCTCTGGCTGCTCACAAGCCTTTTCAGGGAGGGATTGGGGGTGGAGGGGGTTGTGAGGAAGATGGAGGAGGATTTGCAAGGGAGGATCAGGGCAGATGTGGGCAGATGTCTCTGTTGATTTTGTTTTTGACACATTTGGAATGTGCTGATGGTTTGTCTCACAGTGTATGTGGTCGCTGTTGGTTTTTTGAACAAAGCAATAAAAAAGGAGAATATGATGCGGCCCTGGAGCGGTGGAAGGGAGGAATGGGTTTTGGTTTGGGGGTGTGTGGTTTCATCTGCAGTATTTGTTTATGACATATTCGGAAGGTGTTCATGATCTGTCATCTGCTGGTTTTGTTTTATGACATATTTGGAATGTGCAGATGACGTGTCACACAGTGTATGTGACCTACAGTATGTTTGTTTTTGAATGAAAGAATGAATGAAAAAGGGGGGATAAGGGGCATAAAGAACTGACAAATTAAAAAAAATGCTGTCTTTATTTTGCTAAATAAATTTAATTCTATCTATAGTTATCAGGAACAAACTGAGACCCTCACATGAGGTTCTGAGTTTGTTCCTGATAATAAGGGTTTCTCTCACCAACCACACAGTGGAATTTCTCTGACAATTTTGGCGACGAGGATGGGATCTCTACCTTGACTTTGTTTGACCTTTTTTTTGCATTCAGATTATGTGCACAATGGCTTTATCATCAAGACAGAATCGCCAGCACATCTGGCAGAGACAATACGAGATTCCAAATAAATTTAGATGAGAACATACTGAGACAACAGACTCTGGGACTCTAGGCTAATATCAATCCCTCAGGCCGACAGGCCGCACCCACGTGCTACATGAGTAGAAAGGATCGTGAAGCCGGTGGGAAGATCGTGGTAAGAAGAAAATCGTCTGTAGTCCCGGGTGGCGCATGAGTAGGAAGGATCGTGAAGCCGGTGCAATGAAAATAAATGTGTATGTATCGCATGTATTTTAATTAATAACAAAGTAGACACAATTTTTTTAGATCTTAATATTTTGGGGGTAGTGATGGTCTAGTTTTCAGGCTTTATTTCTAGTCAATTAAAATTAGGTTTTGGATGGTGAGGGGAAAGGACTGGGTCCGACTATGGTTGGCTTTTGTTCTTTCCGTCTTTTTGTTAATTTTTGCCAGGTACTCCAATAGGGTTTAATTTGTGTGAAATGTATTTATCTTATTAGTAGTAATAAGTTCAAATTACAAATCATACAAACCACCTGGCCAATAGATCACACTGAAGGATGGATGATATGAATTGAGAGTGATTTTTTAAATAAAATAATCTGACTGACTAACTTGTCTTTTTCTTTTTTCTTTTTCCATTTCCACCATACACTGAAATGGGGGAAACCAGTGCAAAAGCCACTCCAACAATGGAATGGACTGGACAGGTGTATGGTCGATAAACATGGATAAGACATAGTACAACAACTGCAATTAAGGAAAAAAATGGGTTTTCCAACCAGTAGTAATAGTTGTAGTTGAAATCAGATGGAGAATTTAAAGGAAAACTGGAATGTTATGAAAAGAAAAAGAAGAAAAGACAAGGGAAAGTAGACTGGAATGAATAGTTGTGTGGGAGAGAGAGGCGAGAAATAGGGAAATAAAACAGAAATGGGGTAATGCCACTATGCCATCCTATGTACTCTATGTACAACCACCAGCCCAAAGTCCAATTCCAGCCCCAGCTTCGCAACACACTCAGGTGGTGGGCCCCCGAAGCCCAGCAGCCAGCATCCTTACATGGAGTGAAAAGCAGAGAAAACTTCAAGCCTGTCACCCACTGAACCAGAAGCCGATGGAAACCACAGTGTACATTTTACACATGGTGGAATGTCCCAATCCCCAGGCAGGTGGCAATCCGGTCCTGGTCTATCGGAAATGAAAGGTACGAGAAGTGGCCCTAGTGATTGTAGATCTTTCCCTGGTTGCTGGAAATGGAGAAGGCTATACCACCGGCATCCAACGGAACCAACAGGGATGCGGAAAACGACAAGGACGTGGAGGACTGGGAAACGGCAGTGACCATACGCGTATGCTACTAAATTATGCCCATTCCTGTCCTAACAAACAAGAAGACAAAGAGGAAGGTGTCTGGAATGATGACGAAGTGATTGTCCACTTCCCACAAGAGGATGAGGTGGGTGGTAACCGCCATCAGCAATGACGGCATCCCGAGGCAGAAAATGTGCAACAGTGACCTGTGGTCACAGATTTCGGTGGTCACAAATTGCAGTGTAACACTGGCTACTGCGTGTTAGGAAAGATGCTGAATATTGCAAGAATTAGTGATGAAGGATAGGATTTGAGAGTTTAAGAGTTTGAGAAGAAATAGTTTAGGGAAAGTCATGAATGTGAATTGTTATCAGGAAAGATATGTTGTAATTGCACGATAACAATTGACAATTGACCCTGACACAAAAAACAAAACAGGGATTTTTGTTAACCTTAACCTCTTAAGCTTCAGGCCAAGTTCTTGGGTTCCGAGTGAGGTGGAGGGGTTGGAGTTTGGCGGGGGGGGTGCCACATACATGCTTGAAACTGTATGTCAATCTTTTCTATCAATTGAAAGGTAATAAACATATTTGTAATTGCGCCTGATAAAATTATTAATATTTTGAGTGTAAAGGGGCTTTGAACATTATCCTCATGCCTAATGATGCCATTCCCATGCTCAATTATGTGTGATTAGTTGCTGCACAGAGTTGTGGGTTGATACCATTAATTATACAGCTTTGGTACACTTTCTAGCCATATTTGACCACTCGGGAATGGGGGAAAAGAGTCAAAAGTTCCCCCAAAAGACCACCTTGAAGACCTCATGACCTTGAAAAGCACTTTAGAAAACTTAATGCTGTGATGCAGCATCAATAACTTTTGGAAATTGGAGATTTGTGTGAATTTGACAATTTCAACGGTTGGTGTCAATCACTTTTTTGTGAAAATGGCTCAGAAAAACCCACTTGTCATCAATGGACCTGGACATCCCATACATTTTCTGAATGGTCTAGGTGTCTAAATTCTGGGTCTAGAGCTTTATGAGTCCCATCATACCCAAGTTATACAATTCCATGACTGTTTATGTACCACACTGCAGAAATCGGGAAAATAAAAAAAGGCAAACATAACATATTTTCACTGTATGCCGAATGCCGCACTCTTCAGGATCCAGAAGCTAACTTGGCTTGTGTAATGAGCCCAGTTTCATTCAGATTTCTTGAAAGCTCAAGGGACCGGTATGAAAATGGTCAAGCTCATTTACTTTTGTCAAAAAAGATTGCCGAATTTGGAGCTATGTTTATGCCCGCTTCCCAGCGAGTTAGCATGACATGCTAAACAGCTACAAAAAGGCCTGCTCGCCTAGTTTCTGTTGATACTAGTTTCTGTTTGTAGCTTACAAACATGAACCCACCAGCGGGTTTACGGCGCTAAAAAGGGGTTTATGTTGAGGAACAACCCCGCATTAAAGGGGGTGCCAGAGATACTCTGGGGCACAAATAAATATGATGTTGGACTAATGATGTTGGACCCAATATATAGATGATACATTGATCGGCTCGCCAGATGAGGAGTCATGTGTCACCCGATACAGAGGCTCTAGCTGAAAATGGTGTGAAACAAAGTGTTTAAAACTGAACTCCAGCTGGTACAAAAGAACGTTCACTATTTGGGTCATGCTGTCTAAAATATATAAAAGGGGCTATTGTCTCCCAGTTTTACGCACCAACGCACGTAAGTGACTTAAGCGTAAACAAACATGGCGAAACCTAGATACCTCATTGGCCGCTGTCACCACTATGCATCTCCACATCCACCATATTGGGGAAGGCAAGATGCATTAGTGATTTCTCTGTGAAATGTGGGTTTGTGAAGCCCTTTGAGACTGTGTTGTGATTAAGGGCTGTATAAATAAACTTGACTTGACTTGACTAGTTACTAGTGGATCTTTTATTATAATATATTGTATTATATTATTTATTTATTTATTTAGTATTTATTTGTATTTGTATTTTAACACTGGCAGGTGTATAAAAAACTGTAGGCCCTTGGGTGTGTGGCGGTGTGGGGGCGTGGATATTACATCCAGCATTTACCTGTATGCCCACATCCCAGGATGTGAGTATATAATCTTGCAGATTGCTGTATACCGTGCAACAACAAAATGGCAAGGATCAGCTTGCAAACCAGTGAACTCATCAGGAACATGTGGAAGAAAGGCTGGCAGATGCGAGATATATTTAATCATCTGATGAACATTGGAGTCATTGCTTCTATGAGGACAGTCCAGCATCACTGCCAAAATACCCTTCCTGCCAAGAGTTACTGAAAGCCGTATCAACTGACGAGGTAAAATTATTATTTTACTAATAATATTATTATCACAGTAAAGGCAAAACATAGCTTGCAATTTTACTTTTACTTTGTGTCCACAGAGTTAACAATTAATGTATCTCTTTCTATCCAGGCAGGTGGTGGAAGCAATAGACTCGATCCTGAAAGCAGACTTTATGATGTTATTTTATCAAAACGGTTTTACATTCTGACTTGACATCACACAGAATTTGGAAGGATGATCTTGATCTGCATGTTTTCATCAAAGGGAATGTAAGATCGCCGTTGTTTCGTGTGCAACAATGGGTGAGTAACTTTCAAATGCTGGAGTAGCCTCGATATTTTTATATTCAATATTTAGAAATCAAACTCAGTTTTGAAAATATGTTGAGAGATACAAACAAAACAACAACAAACAATTTTAGGAACATAAATCTGCTATAATATAATTTTTGACCTAGAAAGGAATTTGCGATGTTTTTCACATGTAGCCAAAAGTAGGCAGCGCTGAAATGTGCTGGGTTAGGATGTGGCAGGTCACATATATGTATATGATCATCAATAATCGATCATATTCGGGTTACAGAACAACTCCAATGACCCGTGTGAAGAACATGATCTGCGTTTGAAGCAAGCGCAGGAAAGGAAAGCAGCCAGTAAAAAGTTTGACAATGTGTTTTCACGGATGACATCGACATCATTGGAGTGGTTTGCACTGCAGTGTTACAGGAAAAAATACTTCACTGGCATCAGGAAACCATGCGCCAAGCATCCAGTGAAGCTTCATACGTGGGGAGGAATTTCACAACAAGGGCCAGGACCACTGTTGATTTTTGATGGTGGGTTGAGTGCAGCAAATTGTAGATTTGTAAATCTGTAGAAATGTTGTTTTTTCTTCTTTCTCCTTCTTACTTTCCTTAATATTTGTTTTCTCTTCTCTCTTGTCTCTCTTTCCTCTTTCGTCTCTTCTTTTTCTCTTTTTCTTCATTTCAAAGGTCACAAAAATTGCAAATAATGTTGCAACATATTATTGAATTTCACCCACAGGTATTATGGATCGGCACTTTTATGAGGAAGAGATACTCAGAAAACTGGCTGCACCATATTTAAGAGTCTTTCTTCATGCCAACGCATCGCTTCTTCCAAGGTACAGTGGGCTTCTTTTCGGTAAACATGGTCTTCATGCACATGTACAGTAACTGCACAATGTTTAATTTCTCCTTTAGATTCTGTTCTTTTAGACGACGATCCTAAACACACTGCAGCCAGTGTCAGAGTTTGCATTGAGCAGGAGGGAATTAACTGGGTTCGAACCCCACCAGAGTAAGTGGCTTTTGATGTTAATTACAGCTCGATGCGTCTGGTTTTATTCTGTGTCAATGCACAAATGTTTTACTTTTCCAGTTACTACCGTAGATCACCTATTCTGAACTCGATCAAACTTGTCTGGCATACCCTGAAGGACTTTGTGTGCCATGAATCCAAGCCACACAACAGGGAGGAACTAATTGCTGCAATAAAGACGTTCTGGACCACCAAACTCACCAGAGTGGCTTGCAACAACTACATTGACCATTTGGACAAAGTCATCCCACAGGTCATTGTGTTAAATGGAGGCCCTACTGGAATGTAGTCACAGTAGCCCTCCCTCCTGGCCCTGTCCTTCTGTCTACAGTATTATAATGGAAATTCTGTAAAAAATAAAACTGATTTGAAACAATCTTGTGATGTTTTTTTTAGGTGGAATTGAAATCTGGAATTGCCCATCATCAATATGCTTAATGCCCCGATAGTGATGCTAATTTTTCATGTAAATTAACCTCTCTTGGTCACTTGTATCTCAATGCATCCGAACGTTCTTGCATGTAGACTACAGTCCATTGTGATACAGACGAGAGAAACAAGAGAGAAAGAGATGTTTTTGGTAAATTAATCTGTCTTGTACACATTTGTATCACGATTACATGATGGCTAGAAAATATTCCAAGGTTCCACAGATGCAGACTTATACTAAATTGACTGTAACTCACTTAATTCTGAAACGATTTTCATGAAATTTGGTTTGTTATAAACGTGAAATCGAATATGATACTGGATACTTATTGGAATAAAGTAATAATTGAATCAATGCATTAACAAATGTGTACAAAGATGTGGGCGTGCAGGTAAATATTGGATTTAAAATCCACTCCCCCAAGCCGCCACACCCCCAAGGACCTACAGTTTATTTATACGCCTGCCGGTGTTAAAGCATCATCACACTGCCCTGTGCATACTGTATTTGTACATCTTCTGTATCTTTACAACTGCATTATAATAAAAAAAAACCTCCAGCCAGGCATGTGGCGGTGACGAAATCAGTGGTAAGCATACTGTATAAATTATCCAAATGATCCTGTGGTGTGAGGGGATTTACAGACTGTGGTGTGGGGGCGGTGCGGTTTAAGCGGCCACACCTGTCACCGGTCTAGTTGATTGGACCTGGGAGCAGGCGTGGCTGCACACCTGTTGCTCATCAGAGGAATTGATAAGCATAGTTTAAAATCACACACACACACACACAGACAGAGACGAGCCTCTGCCATGACAACGTTCCATCTGCTCTCGGCTTGTAACATCTTGCCACTGCAATAAACCAGATTTTCCTCACCATCTTGCCTGTGTTTCTGTGTTGGAGAGCCCTGGAAAAGCCACTTGGGTGGCATGTGGCAGGCGCAACTTCTACACTGGCACAGGGACCCTTCGGCACGGGGAAGGGACACAGAAGGGCCGTCCACAGACACACTCGAGCTACCAGCAGGTCAACGGGCGGCCACAGCTCCAGCCCTCTCCCGACTGGCAGCAGCACAGTCCAGTCATTTTTTAAGGTACAGGAACCCATGTGTCAGAGTCCAGGCATTTTATTGTATTTTTTTCTTTTTTTTTCTCAGCTTGGTTGTGGGATGGTGAGTAGGTTTTGGCCAGGGATTCTCCCTGGCCTCAGTTTGGTGTTGGTGAGTAGTGGTGTGGGGACAGTGCGGTTTGAGCGGCCATGCCTGTCCAGTTGATTGGACCTGGGAGCAGGCCTGGTTGCTCACCTGTTTCTCATCAGTGGAATTGATGGGTACAGGTTAAAACCACCCGTCCCCCCACACACACACACAAGGGAGCCCTTGCCATGACACAAATTCCATCTGCTCCTGGCTTGTACCATCTTGCCATCTCTGCAATAAAATGCGTTAACTTCACCACCATCTTGCCTCTGTCTCTTTGTTGGAGATCCCTGGAAAAGCCCCTTGGGTGGCATGTGGCAGGCAGAACTGCTACAGACATAACCGTAATGTTATATACTGACTTGATTGGAGTCTCCCTGATTATGAATTGTAAATATCAAACATGTTTGATCAAGTCAACTTGAAATCCTACCGGGAAAACGGCACCAAAAATGGAAAAACAAAACAAAATGCCTAATTATGAGAATTGTTGTCTTTCATGATGCTCCAGTCTATGCGACATACATACATGGGCTCTCATTTCATTGTATATTTGTATTTACAGAGTAGGCCTCCAGCTGTTAAATGGACTGTGCGTGAACCATCAGACAGCACAAAATCAGCCAAGTGTTTTGTAGCCAAAGAAGCGGTAAGATACCATAATGTTATTTTTAGGGCTGGGACTCGATTAAAAAAATTTAATCGAATTAGAGGCTTTGTAATTAATTAATCGCATATCAATATTTGACACGAGAAGCAACATTTTTCATTTCAAATGGATTTTGGTATACAAATGAATCAATGACTGCACATATACATAAGCTTAAGCAGCAAAATCTTGTTTATTTTTATCAAGTTTTGATTGAACTCAATTTCTCTTATTTATTTTCCAGTATGAACAAACCAGAACACTGTTGCATTGCATCAGATGCCATAACAGTTTCCAGTAACATTGGTACAGTAACATTGACCTAAATCGCTCTAATTCTTCCAATATCCTGCTCAAAAGTCCCTTTTGCAACATAGGCCATAACGTTTGATCAACAGTTTAGTGTGACTTCATCACAGTTACAACAAATCAGCATACCTCTAAGCCTACTTTTCTGCTTCTCTTTCAGCCAGTTGCTGAGACAAACTAGCGTGTTTAAAT
>OMKR01038403.1:0-10012 GCA_900302355.1 Cyttopsis rosea | reverse complement strand
CCCCCAGGACGCAGGGATTTCCCCAGTGGTCCAGATCGGGACCCACTGAGGGGGAAACGGAAATAAGACATCTCTGCTGTGCAGGCGAATAAACCACCTTTCCAGGCATCTTATGTGGAGCAGACGCAAGGGGACCACCACATTTGCCGATGACATCATGCCTAATAGCCACATGACCAAGAGCGCATGACCGAGAAGCGCTGTCAGCGACTCCACTCGCTCCTCTGACAGCAGTGCTCTCATCGTGACTGAGTCCAGCACCACTCCCAGATAGACAGCGCGCTGGGATGGAAGAGGAGCACTCTTCTTCCAATTTATGGCGAAAGCCAGACTGGACAGATGTGTGATCAATGTCCTCATCCTTGGAACAAGCTAACAGTGACAGCTCGTCCAAGTAGAACAAAACTCTCATTCCTGACCTGTGTAACGGCTGCAGGGCTCTCTCCACTCAACGGGAGAATGCGCGGGGGGCCAGGGAGTAACCGAATGGAAGGCGGTTGTACTGAACCTGGACCCCTTTGAATGAAAACCCCAGGAATTTCCTGTGTTTCGGAACGATGGGGATGTAATGAAATACACATCCTACATGTCGATAGAGGTGAACCAGTCGTCCTGGTGAACGCATTCCAACACCTGCCTGATCATCAGCATGTGGAAGGACCTTTCCATTATCACTTTGTTGAAAAGTGATTGAGGATGGGTCTCATGCCCCCTGTCTTTTTCGGAACCAGGAAGTAACGGGAATAGAAGCTCTGGTTCTCCTCTCCCTGCAGAATCCTGGAGATTGCGTCCTTCATGAGGAGTCGCCATTCCGAGTAGTGCTTGGAGAGCGGACGAGCCTTCTTCTGAATAGCCGTGGTCGTCATGGAGACAATCCATGCCAGAGCCCCTGCCGCCGTCGCCTGTGACGGATTATCTCCAGGGGCGACCCATGGGGGGCTTGACTCGAAAGGGCTGTGCGGGGACGCTCACAAGGTGAGCCACATACGCGCCCTCCGACGTACTGAGACATGGGGGAGACGGTGCCGGGGCGCAGCGGAGGATGCCATGGGGCGCCTCTGGCTCTGGCCCACCCCTGTAGCTGGAAGGTCGCCGGGATGGGGGACGCAGCATGTGTCGCTGGGTCGTCACCACGTCATCTGCTGCCTTCTGCAGGTATCCAATGACCATCTGCAAGTGGGGACCAAAGAGGCCGTCAGCGCTGATGTCCATAAGCTCCTTCTTCAGGTATTCTGGGATAGCCGAAGAGGAATGGAGCCACAGGGTAGCGCTGGATTAGCTGCTGCCAGGTGGCGAGCCGAGGGTTCCGTACGGCGATGGCAACACACAGGTTCAAGATGGTACTGGAGGCATTCCCCAGTTCCTCCGCTTGCTTGGCCAGCCGCTCCGGTTCCAGGGACATCAACGGAGATGTTGTTGACCACCGCCGCACGTTTTTATGCCACACCCTCTCGCTGACGTCCCGACGGGAATTTGGTCCAGATCCAGGCATGGGTCCAGAGACGTGCCGTGTAGGAGGCGACTGGCGCCCTTAGTCTTCCAGCACCTCCAGGCCTCGGTAAGCAGCCGCTTTGGCAATAATGGCAGGGAGCTCCTGAAGGAGAGCGCTCACCGCGGGCAGTGAAGTGGTGGAGGAGATGGGGATTCCTGGGTCACCACAAGACCCGCTGCTTGTCGGAGAGAATTAGGGCGGCGAGTCATCTGGAAAAAGGTCGAAGATGTCCTCCGGCACTGGGATCTCCTCCTCCGGCTCGATAACTGCGGCGTAGGCGTCTGCCCCGCAGCTTTTTGAGCGGAGGTAGGAGATCGCAGTACACGCAGTCCAAACGTGGTGTCACCGCTCGGGCGGCATGACCCGGTCCGAGACAGGACTCGCACGTTGGATGGAGGTCATAGCTCAGGATATACCCCGCCTGACACTGGGGACACTTACGAACGCCGGCGGACTTGGACATGCTTAATATCTTTGTTCTTCGTAGTGCTGCTGCTGCTCGCTGAAGAAAAAAGGGGAGCTGATTGACGTTTGCACTCACTATTTATACGCTAGGTGCGGATGTAGGTGGGACCCACAGTAGTGGCTGTGGACTAAAGTTTTCAGTGCTGGTCATGCACACAAGGGATAAACCCACTAGAGACAGCCATAAAGGGCGGAGCTTATACAAAATAGAACACAAAATAATCTTAGCTAGTTTGAGCCTTTTAGCAGGTTTGTAAGACAAAGAAGCCTGTTTATATTAAACCATGGGGGGAAAGATGTGTGTGTGTGTATATATATGTATATATAACGCCCCAATATATACTTTTAAAGAGCTGCGAAAATGAAAAAACAAATGTTTGTGTTTGAGTTTAGAAATGCTTTGCTTTAAAGTAAGCTCTTTTTGCACCTTTTTGATTTAAAAGATGATGGAATGGAAAGGTGGAATGATTAGCATGCGAGTCGGTCAGACGTATGGGGGGAAAAAAGTCGGGCCTTGCCTATTAACCGCCCACGAGCCGAACGACTCGGCAGCAGCAGGAGTTCAGTGACAAAACAACATCTCCAGTTAAATACTGTTCAGTCGCCAGATGTAGCGAAGACATCCCTCAGGCGTGATATCACAGTCTATTAAAAGATGAGAGTAAGAGACAAGAAGGGCCAAAATCTGGATTTCAAAAGCAAGACTCCCGAGGTACACTCACCGAGTGAGTCGGTGCTCGGTGCTGTGCTCGAGGGTTCTGTCCTCCTTCGCCAACAAGGCTCAGTTCCCTGCTCGATTTCCAACCAAAGTCCCCCAGAAAGTTGGGGCCAATTCCTATGATTTGTGAACACAAGTACAAATTTCCAAGCTCTAAACGTCACAAGAATCTCAGATGGATACATCATTTAACATAGCTATTCAAATGGTCATGTTTGATTTGTAATGATAGCAGTACCTCAATAACTTAGATGAAACACAAAGTATTAATGAAGTATTATCTGTTCAATGGAGCAGAATAAAGCAGTAGTTAAAGTAGAGAAAGTATATCATCATCCACTGATACTATGTGATGACTTCATGATAAGTTGTCTCATAAAAAACACAACTATCACCCTTGATATTTAAACTTGTTAAACTCTCCTCTTCCTGTGGACTCCTATGAAGCGTATTTGCATTTTGATTGCCTCTTAGCAACATTGTGCCTGCCAGCTCATTAGTATAATGTATTCTGCATTTTTTTTTTTAAATAGCAAAAAACAATTTTGTTCCATGCAGAGTAATATGGAAGCTTGCTCCACATAGCCTTGTCATGCTGTCAGAAACATGATTAAGATATAATTATTAAGGTTTCCAAAATCTGGACTCTGAAAGCAACCTTTGAACGAATCTTGAGTTTGCATAATTTGATGGCATTTTGATTTTAATTTTAAGTTCAATCGGTGAATCTCGTCTCATTGAGATTCACCCTTTTCCCTTGAACAAAACACCTCACTAAAATATTCACACCTCATGTTGGAAAGGTTATTCAGAGAGGCCCCCTTCCTGTAAACATGCCGTTAGATCACGGTCATCATGAATACCTGAAAGGTGGGTGTCTCTTAAATTCACATATGCAGAATCCTACTAATTAATCCACTTAAACTGTTTGCTGCTTCAAATGAATATGTTGTGATGGACATACTGCGTATCTAAGCCGTTTAGCCTGTTACAATAGAGCATCCGATGCATGGCCCAAAGGGTTTTTGGATTATTCTAAATTAATGTGTTCATAATGCAACACAGAAATAAATGTTTAGTTGTCTTTGTTGTCCTCTCTCCAAGGCGAAACCTGTTTATGGTGGTCACCATGGTAACATAGACAGACAGGCCTACGAGCATTGCAGCAAAGTTATCACAAATATTATACACTCTGATTGGAATAGATTGTTGGATGATTTGAACAGCTGTAAACTAGACAACACCTGCCATTATAGCATCAGCATATTGCCTAAGAAGTAAAACGACTGAAACAACAAGCGTCAACTGAAAACATGAAAACTCGATACAGGGGACAACGCAGGACCATCAGGGCCGTATCTACTTCACCACAGCGCTCAGGGCTCTCTTCAGTGCTGCGGCGTCCGTGGTCTCCTCCATGTAGGAGAATCTACGGTGGCCGCGAAACTCGCCAAAGTCCCTCTCTAGAGCCAGTGTTTGGTTTGTCCGTTCTGTGCTACTGTAGAAACATGGCGTTGCAACATGGCAGCGTCCGTGGAAGGAGCTCCAGCCCCCATGGAGATATAAACGGCTCATTCTGTCAAGTCCGTTCCGCAAAATGCCACTAGTTCTACACACTGTACCTTTTAGTATGGTTATAAAGACCTCCAACACTAGGTACACATTCCAATCCTCTTTAAACCAGTTCCAACAAAGGTTTCTAGATCAGTGCGGAGAAAATAAATCATATAGTCATGGACTTCAGGCGAGTGCCATCCCCACAGGAACATCTTACTACAGGCGCCAAATCCGCAAAATAGCGAGAGTGGAGCAGAACAAATACTTGGTACCATCTTGGACAACAAACAGGCCATCGGAGCCAACTGTCATCGAGTGCTTGCCAAATGTCCATCAACCTTGACCTGGCTCTCTTAACATCTGGAAGATGGAGGGGGTGACGCTGCAGACTAGTAAAATAATTGGGAAAACAGCAAAGGACCATCAAGGAGCTGCTTTTATGAGGAGCTCATGGTCAAGAAAGGAGAATGCATGATGGCTCTTCCAACACATCACTTGAATCATTACTTTGAGACTCGGCCATCTGTGTGAAGGGTGAGGTCTTTGGTCTGCAAAATGAAGAGGTTCCCTACACAACTTTGTGCCAACATACACACAGTATGTATTTAGCCTTGGTGACTTGGCTTAGATACCTTTCATGTCACATGCGTGATCATCACATGTCCTCTGTCTTAATCCAGCTGGGTGATAGACAGTACACCTGGAGAATATGTCAAAACAATTCACCGTTGTTCCAGCAACGATGGAATGGCTAGTTGGCAGCCAAGCCTTGTTGTAAAATATACCTTTGAATTAAATTACTTTCTAGAAACCTCTCCGTTGCCAGGTAATGCTTATGATTTGTGTCATTTATTGGAGTATTGAACCAACATTAACAATCCTGTTAATTATCCAGTGGCAGGAATTTTGTTCTGTGTATTGATTAGATCCTCAGGGGTGACCATAGAAGTGGTGCAACGGTCTTTTTAGGAATCTTTCATTTTGAATACAGAACACACAATGCACACAATGGTCCTTATTTTTAGTTATTGGCAAGCGGCCATGGTACGAGTGGAGAAGTGGGATAATACCCTTTGCGTTGCACATTATTATTAATATGCTTCGGTTTGCGTCTTGGCACTTGCTTTGAGAATTCTATGGTGCCTGTGGAACAGCTGCAGAAATGGATGATTAGACCAATCAGATGGCGCTGTCATTAAAAAGAAAGTAATTGTATTCTGTTGTTTTTCCACCTGCTCCTCTTTTGTTTGGGGAAAAAAACAAAACAAATGTGAGAGGAACATTTGTTAGCTCAGTCCCCGACTGGGAGTCTCTCAAAATATTATACCTCCAAACAAATACATCTATTTCCTGAAATTAAACCACCACTCAGTCCATTTCACCATAAAAGGTTTTATGCGCGCCCCCGTTTTGCGCTCTGGCCCAAATTCAAGCCGTGACGAAAGATGACTTACCGCCACATACCATGCTGTGAGATTGACTATCTGATTAAAAAGTGATTTAGAATAAGCAGTTTTTTTCAGACAATGCCCAATGCCTTTTGCTCTGGGTATTGGAGGCAAAGCCACTGGAAGAGGGCTGCCCAAGCCTTTCCCTTGCTCAGCCAAAACCAAAACCTAATGTAAACCCCAAAGTCAGTTGAAGTACTTTTCTTTTTTACTAATCCCACATTCCCATGTTGTCCCCCAAACCCCACCAGCTACTGGGCATCATCCTGAGTTGCGTCTTCTGGAACCTGCTGGTGGACATGAGCGAGTCGCGGGACATGGTGGACTTCAAGCTGCTGAAGAAGACCGGCTTCGAGTACAGCGAGCTGGACCTGGCCGGTGCCGGCTGGTGCATGTGCCTGCCCAGGGATGGCGGCTACCTGCCCGTGCCCGCCAGCGAGCCCGAGCTGGACCCCATCGACATCCACCTGCAGAAGCTGAAGAAGCAGCCGCCCCGCACACACTCCCAGCTGCGGGAGCTGCAGGAGTCCAGGTCGGCCACGGGGCTGGACGAGGTGGACATCGGCCGCAAACAGAAAAGGGAACACTGAACCGCCGTTTGTTGTTTTTTTTAATTCTATTTTTATTTTGTTTTGTCATGGTATTTTGTCTGATTTGTTGAAGTCTTGTTGCACTACCTTGATTGAAGGAGAATTCAGATGGCAAAAAAAGGGATCCGGGGTAATTTGGCACTTTGTCGAGGCGTCTGGGGCTGTCCATCCCCCGCGTCTTACTGTAAAACTTAAGGGAACCAAACGCAACGGTAGCTTTTTCTTTTTTTATTCTTTAATCTTTTAATAATTTATTGTCTCCTGATTGTGAAAGTTAAATAGAAGAAAATCTTTGTCATTGAGATATGTTGTATCAAGTTTTTATTTTTCGACCTCATCTGTTTTTAGCCTTTGAATTTGAGCTATTGCCTCATGTGCTGAAGCTTACCTCAGGCTGTTGTGACAATGGCCCCAGTAGTCAGAGGACGGTATACTTTGGTGTTTAACTTTATGGTAGCTTGAAAATAAGGTTTTGTGTCTGAGAAATAGGAATAGCCAAATACGTATTGCGTGCTGCGTCTGTGACTGATTCGTATGTATGTGTGTTTTTATTTTTTTTTATTACGATCTCAGTTAGATTTTGTGCAATCGGTTAATATCGTAAGACTGACCGCTCTGGAATAACATGGGATGCATGTTTTGTACTCTATATGGATTATATCAACAAAACAGTTTACAGGTGTAATGAGTTCTTTCTTAAAGGGATTTTCAGTCCATTCCATTTTTTTTTCTAATGAAGCTTTTTATCCTTTTACCCAGCTCTTAAAGTGAAGACAGAATGAATCATCTTAACAGTAGGCTTCTTATCCAGAAAAAAAAGTATGACTGTATTTCATATGTGAGTTCTGCACTGCTCCGAGTGTCGCCTGGGGTCTCACCTCGTGTCTACACTGCTGTTCTTGTCAATAAAGGTGAATTTGTCTACTGAGCGCTGTGCCGACGATCTCGCTTTGTGTGCCTGAAGAATTCGACAACATTCAGGTGAACACGGATATTTGAGGCAGCATCCGAGGTTTCACCGAAAAGCAATGATTTTCTTAATGGCTTTCGTCCTTCAGATCGTCGTTGAAACGTGATGCGGAACCGTCAGACGCATTAATTCGTATCCACAAGCTAACACGGACATATATCCCAGCAATCATTGCATGTCAGAAAATATCATTTAAAACCAAATTGACCACAACATGTTTAATTAAATTTTAATTAAATTATTAATATTAAGTTTATTCAATACAGGTTCTGTAGAATGAGCATTGAGGCTTGAGGGGTTGTCATAATCACACAGACGAATGCAGAAAACAGTGTAATTGCTGTGATAGATAGATGGATAGATACTTTATTCATTCCCAGGGGGAAATTACAGTTTCACAGCAGCTCACATAAAAAATAGGCAATAATAAGAAAAATTAAATGGCAATTTGCAATAAACCAAAGAATTAGCTGAAAATTTGTCAATATACAATAAACTCAGAAATTACTTTAAGATAGAAAAAATGAGAAAATCCACAATATACCTAAAAATGTACAATAAACAATAAAAACACCTAAGAATCAGATAGAAAAATAAAACTAAACTATAGAAACAATAGAACAATAGAAATGTTAAAAAATAACCAAAACAATGTACAGAAAAAAACAATAACCCAAATACCAAACTATTAAAAAGTACAAAAATAATAATACGATAATAAAATAATAATACAAATCAAATAAACAAGAACATTTGGGAATATGCGCTAAACCCAAATATAAAAATGAATTAGATGACGGCGATGATGGGGATGAGTTTGCTTTTGTGGGGAGATGGCAGCAGCAGGATGAAGATACTGGGCGACTGCGACGCTATTTCAGACTTTAGTTTAGTCCTCAGTCAGTTGAAAATTCACTCCTTTAACCGAGTGACTCCCGACTGCAGTCATTTAAAAGATTTGTTAAAAAATAAAATATAGCTGCAGGCAGCAATGCACAGGGTCCAGGGTAGTCGGCCCTTAGTTAAAGTCCTATCGGCGAGCAGGCCGCCTGCCGGAGCCGACATCAATCCACAGAGAGTCTGGCTATCCTGGCTATCTCCTCCGGTATATTTTTTACCGGGTCTGTATTTTGCCTATAGACAAATAAAACATTCCATTCTGAAAAATGGCAGCATGACTGACTAGGCCTGGTTTCTGTCTCTACTGTATGAAATCAAAATTAAAGGTGCTTCTTATCTTTGACAACCTGTAGGTGCTTTGCCTTCTCTATTTTAAATAAACACATAGCCTACTTGTATAGGCAATATTAAATAGGCAATAAAAAATAACAAAGTGCAACATTGCACTTAATATGTTTGCCAAAAATGACAAATTTGACGCAGTCCTCTCCTGGTTTGGGTGGCTGGTGCTTGTCCTCGTCCTCTTGTCTGCGGGGGTTCGGGCTTCGTCTTGCAGTTCTGGGTGTGCAGCCGTCTGGTGGGTTCCAATGAGCCGGCAGGCTGGTTTTAACACACCTCCCGCTGCAACTTAGACACATCATCAGTGATGTAACATGGGGTCATCGGGTGTATCGGGTCTTTCAACATCAGCCAACCTTCAGCTGCCAGTCCCGTGCTGTTGCCAGAAGCCTCCCTGATTGACTTGGGCGCTGTGGCTTCTCCCTGGCCTTGACAAAAGAGATGAAGTGCCTTGCTGGTTCTTGTTGCCTACTGAAGGAAATCCCTGTGCTGATGACCTCTACAATGACCCTCAGCACCTGGCAGTGGCACCAGCGGTAGCGCCCCTCTCCCAGGGCTTTTGCTTAACAGCTTAAAATGTGCTCCAGTGATCCTCTTCTCTGGCACAGTGGGCATGCTGGAGTATCTGCCAGGCCCCAGCAGAAGAGGTTGGATGGGCTGAGGAGGACATCATAGACCGACTGAATCAGGAACTTTATCCAGTGGCTCAGCCTTCCATCTGACCACGAGATCTTCCGGTCCACTGCCTGCTCCTATCGAGTCCACGCCCCCTGCTGCCGCATCCCTACTATCCTACTGGAGCGGGCTTCCTCCACTCCTGCTCTGACCTCTTCCTGGACCAGTTGGCGTCTTTCTTTCCCCTGGGCCTTGTTGTAGCGAGGTCTTGGGTTGCTGCCAAGCCCTGCCCATCCTGATGCCACTGCTCCCACCAGCACACTGTGCTGCAGCCATAATTCAGTCTGGTCGACTGCCTCGACCAGGCTAACCTGGCTAACCTGAAGGCTAACCTTCTTCTCGAAGCCCTCAACGGTAGTCAGTAGAACATCGTAGACCACCAGTGGCCAGAGAAGTCGTGACAAAATGCCATGTTGATAGATCCAAGCTTTGAACTTGCCTGGCAGCCCTGACTTCCACTGCTGCGAACCAGGTTCCCAACTACAATCCCACACAAGCTGGTGTCTAGGCATTGGCAAGGTCACAGAAGGCCACAGAACTGCGATGGCATCTAGACATATGCATATCTCCACTGCTGGGCCACCTTCCCCCTCCTCCAGATGACCTTGATGATCTTCCATAGTCGCTGCAAGAGTCTGGCGCACCTCTTGTAGACAACATATGGCACTCCACTGGGGCCAGGTGCTGAGCTGGTTCTAGCAGCTCTGATGACCTCCTCAACCTCCTTCAGGGTTGGGTCCTTGATGTTAAATGCCGAGGTGGGTTATCAAAGTGCTGTATGGCGCAAAATCTATAAAAACCCTATAAAACATTAATACAAATAAAAGTAAACACATGTTATACATGTTTCTGATGCTT